>ML660779.1:10147961-10206676 GCA_007570785.1 Antilocapra americana | reverse complement strand
ACCCCAGGACGGAGCAGAGACCCCAGGACGGAGCAGAGACCCCAGGATGGACTAGAGACCCCAGAACGGAGCAGAGACCCCAGGACGGACTAGAGACCCCAGGACGGAGCAGAGACCCCAGGACGGAGCGGAGACCCCAGGATGGAGCAGTCCCTGGACGCGGTGCGGCAGAGCCCTGCACGCCCCTCCCCCGCACACGCCCGCCCGGGGCCGGGGTGGCAGGTACCTGGGCTGGCACTCCCTGCCCGCGCAGAACTCCTGGACGGGCTCGGGCCGGGTCAGGGCATCGCAGTAGCTGTCGTCCACCTCGATACCATCATAGCGGACACACATGGCATAGGTTGACATGACCCCTGGGTTTGGGACAAGGGAAGGGCGCCAGGAGCCCACTGTGAGCCCCTGGGAGGCTGGCAGACGGGCCCCGTGGCCGTGGGCGAGTCACTCGGCCTCTTGGTGCTTCCTGGCTTCAATCCAGGATGACAGTTACCAGCTGACAGGACTGTGGGTGGGTCCCAGTGAGGCCGGGTCTGTGCATCTGAGCTCCCTCCCCGCCTGGGTCCAAGGGCCTGAGCTCAGGTGCCTACCCTGCCCAGGCTGGGCACCCAGTGCCGTCACAAACCCTGAGCTGAAATGAGGAGGTGATGTGTTGGTTGCTTCGGCCGTGTCCAACTCTGTGACCCCGTGGACTGTAGCCCACCAGGCTCCTCTGTCCATGAGATTCTCCAGGCAAGAATACTTAGGAGTGGATAACCATTCCCTTCTCCAGAGGATCTTCCTGATCCAGGGATCGAACACAGGTCTTTTGTATTGCAGGCAGATTCTTTACCATCTGAGCCACAAGGGAAGCCCAAGAAGTAACAGTCCCTGTGCTTTTAGTAAACTCAGAATGGCCCTTACAGAGGCACAGAGGCAAACCCAGCCAGGTGTCACTCATTTTCATTCATTCAATGACTATTATGGGTGGGTAGATAGATGGATGGGTGAGGGGATGGGCAGGTTGGTGGTGGATGGATGGATGGTGGATGAATGGGTAAGTTGGTGAGTGGGTGGGGAAGTATATATGGATGATGGATGGATGGATGGGCAGGTTGGTGGTGGATGGATGGATGGTGGGTGGACGTATAGATGAGTGAATGGATGGACAGGTAGGTTGGTGGATATGTGGGGAAGGATGGATGGGTGCCGAATGGATGGATGGATAATCTGACCATTCCAGCCCCTTCTAGACTAGTCAGATATTATATTAGAGCTTCAGAGCCTCCCTGCCCTCCCATGGCAGGCCCTAGTCCTTATCCGGCTCCCTCTCAAACTTTCTTTAACCATTTTTGTGATTAAATACCTGCTACTCTGTAAATCTAGGACTTCCCTGGTAGCTCAGTTGGTAAAGAATCCGCTTGCAATGCAGGAGACCCCTGTTCGATTCCTGAGCCGGGAAGATCCACTGGAGAAGGGCTAGGCTACCCACTCCAGTATTCTTGGGCTTCCCTTGTGCCTCAGTGGGTAAAGAATCTGCCTGAAATGTTGTAGACCTGGGTTGGGAAGATGCCCTTGAGAAGGGAAAGGTTACCCACTCCAGTATTCTGGCGTGGAGAATTCCATGGACTGTGTAGTCCCTGGAGTTGCAAAGAATCGGTCACGACTGAGCGACTTTCGCTTCACTGCACTCTATAAACCCCGTGGGGGGACCGTATGTAAAGGGCCAGCTCTCAACTAAAATTATTCATTCCTTGACCTCCGCCTTCTGCTTCTCCGGTCTTCCTGCCCTGCATCCCCATGCCAGGCACCAAGCTGACAGAGGGGCCAAACTCACTCCACAGTGCGTGGTTCCCTCCCTGCCAAGGAGCCAGGATGACTCAGGGCGAGTGTGAGCACGGGTGGAGTCAGAGGCTGTGGCTGGCGTGTGTGTGCCGAGAGGTAGGGACCCAGCCTTGCCGGATGATGGAGAGAGCGGAGTCCTCCCCTCAGGGTTGCCCTGCCCCGTAAACCAAGAGCCCCCTGCCGACTCGCGCTCCCTGCCCAGGGGCGCGTGTCTGAGAGCCGGCAGCTCCTGCCTCTCCAAGCCCCAGCCTTGGATGGAATGAAACAGCCTGGGAGGCAGCCCACACGGGGATTTTTTCTTTTTTCCATGAGGGACGAGCCAGGTGGCAATCACTGCTTCCTCTCTGCCAGCGCCGGGCTGTATCGTCTTTAGCTGTCGCTGAGCAGAAGGCTGGCTTCCTGGCCAGGTCTGCTCAGAATGTTCCAGGCCTCAGAGACACCAGTTCTGGGGCCCAGGGAGGTCCAAGTCTGGGGACTCGCAGACCCTCAGCAAGGGTCTGTTTTTTCTCTCCTCATCCAGGGGAAGCGCAGCAGGTCCTGCTCGGGAGGGACGGGACTCCTGGTCCCAGCGCCGTCCCTGGCTGGGGGCAACGTCAGGGCAGTCAGACTCTCCAGGCAACTCACCCCCTCCCGGGACCCCCCGATGCGGGACGGGAGGCGCAGCTCCAGTCTTCTGGATACCCACCTCCCGGCATCAGTCCTGAGTGTGGGGCTTCTCAAACCTTCTTACCGAGCCTTCCTCTAAAGGAAAGGAACAGGAAGCCCCGAAGCCGGACCGGGTGGGCCTGTTCTGCCCACAGGCCGGGGATCTCAGAGCCCGTCCACTCCACTCCCCTTGCCCTGGGCCAGTGGGTGCCGAGAACCACTAGGAATCATCCGTGTGACTCAAGTGAAGGGTCCAAACCGATCCACCTGCCTCTCTCCCGCTCTCAGAGCATCTTTAAGGAAAAGAAAGCATGCTGCTGCCATGGCCGGGGCTCAGAACACAGGAGACTAGCTGATCACCATGACGCGGCGGACGTCCACAAGGGCCTCGAGGACCACAGAAGGCTCGTAAACCTCCACCCTCCCCCTCGTCCCCCAGAGCTGGCCTGGGGTCAGTGCCCTGACAGGTGGGATTCTGAGAGGAGCCCGCCACCAGGGTGCAGAGGTGAGCCATCCTGTGGGGTGCCGCCTGGACCCTGTCTGGGGTCTCCGCAGAGACGGGGAGCTCAGTCTGGTTGGGGCTGCTCATTCCAACCCCAGATGTGCTCAGCTGAAGGACAGGCTCCTTTTCAGTGGGGACAGAACCTGTCTCCCTCACTTCCTTTCTTCTGCACCTCGGGCCGCCGGGGGCACACAAGGAGTCCAAGGGATGACGTCAGGGCTCCCGATTGAGAACGGGCCTCTGCCCTTCGGAATGGGCTCCTCCAACACCCCGCCCCCCAGCACTCAGCCCCGGCTTCACTCCCCAGACCAGCGCCGTGGCCCCTGGCCCCGTCGGTGGCATGCAGCAGCAGTGGTCCCAGCGACGGCACCCAGCTGTCGTGCTCTGATCCTGATTGCTTATTTTTCCTTTCCTGTCTATCCCTATAAGCATGTTTGGATAGGTGGACATCCCATCTTACAGATAGAGAGGAGAGACTCAACAATTAAGAGCGTGGGGTCTGGATGACCAAATAGTTCATCCCAAGCTCTCACCACACCCCCACAAAGCCCTCCTCGAACACTCCAGAATATCAGGAGGCACACTCAGCCCGTCACCTGCCCTGCTCGGGGGAGGAAGGACAGTGAGCGGGCGCGGGCCTGACTTCCGGCCCGAGACACAGCCGGAGGGCCCCTCAGCGCCCTGTCGCCCCAGCTCTTTCCTCGGCCGCGTCTCCTGAGATGCCGGCCACCCCCAGGCCCCTGGCCGCCCAGGCCCAGTCAGCGGCTTTCTTCTGCCTCCACACTGATCAGAGCGTGCAGGGGCTCCCAGAGCTCTGGCCAACTGGGGTGGGAGAGCAGGGGCAGGGGCAGGCACCGCGCATGTTGTGAGTGGCAGCAAGCCCAGTCTTGCCCAAACACCAAGTCCCAGGTGTAGATAGGGCGGCGCCTGCGTCTGACGTCCGACCTTACAGGCGAGGAGACCCTGGCTGGCGGCAGGAAGAGCCCTGGCCCCTGGGCCGCAAGCCAGCATCTTGGCGCAGCGGCGGCCGGCCGAGGGAGCAGACAGAGGCTCAAGCCCTGCCTTGACACTTATTGACCCCATGTGTCTGTCTGTCCAGGCAACCCCGGGGTCTCCAATCCTCCCCCTCCAGCTTCCTCCCCAGACGAGGCCCTAGAATCTGAAAAGTTTCCTCGGTCATAGTCCACACAGGTCTGCTTCCCCCTTCCCCTCATCGCCTGAGGTTTCTTGTGTTTTAACCAAGAGGAGGCTTTTTCTGACAATGCACGAAATGCAGAAGGATGGACGAGGGGGCCTTGGGAGCGCTGACTGACCCCCACGTGCCTGGACCTTACGTGGTCCAGCACGAGGACACCGAGACTGCCCCTGCGTCCGCCACAACCCCTGGGCCAGGAAACCGCCAGACGAGCTCGCTGCGGGCAGTTCGGGGCTACGAGCAAGCGGCCGGGCCTCAAAGCACGGACTGCGCCAGCCGTGGAGGGGCTCAGCGGGCACCCTGGGCCGCCCCGGGTACCTGTGGTGCAGGTGGAGCTGCAAGGCTCATGGGATGAGAGCTTCCATCGGTACATGTCCGCGGGGCTCACGCCTTGCTTGCGGGCCTTGGGCCTGGTCCTGAAAGCAGGCAAGCAGAGAGGGGGGTGAGTTCCGTGGAAGCGCATGCTCTCATCACTGCGGGGCTGGGGGGGGCTTGTGTGTACCTGTCCTGAGCCCCTCCCCCGGGCAGAAGGGCAGAATCTCGCTGCCCTTCCGGGGGCCCCAGTGCCCACTGTCTAGAAGGAGTGGCCCTGGGGTGGCAGGGCTAGGATGGAGGGGAAGCTGGCATTTTCCATCTCAACAGCTGGCTGAGCACACAGCCCTGCAGCTGTTGGGGCCCCTTCGGAGGCTCTGGGGGGTTGAAGAACTTAGGGCCCCCCCGCCATCATAGTCGCCTCTTCCATCCCCACAGGCCTCTCACCATCACCCCCAGCAGAGGCAAGCCGATGTCTCCTCCCCCATCCCCGGCAAGGGACCTCAGAGGCACCTGGTAAGCATAGAAGGCACCGGAATCCTCTCCTGTGGCATTCCCCAGCAGGGATTCTGACTGAATGGGGTACCCTGGCAGTGGGCCTCCAGGGATCAAAGCAGACCAGCCCGGGGGCAGACGGGGGAGTGGCCGCGTCCCCTCCAGACGCCTCTGCCCAGGTCTGCGAGGGCTGCTGAGCAAGGGAATGCCGGGCTGGGTCCCCGCCAGCGACGGGCTGGGATTCTTGGCCGGAACTCAGGCGGCCTGGCCAACTATTGTTAGGACTGTTTGCTTCTTTGAACCAGTCGGTGTGCTGGGCCCAACCTCGGGATCCAATGTGCAGGCTCGTTGTGGGCTCGGCAGGGGCTGAGGGAGGTGGCGGAGGCGTCTCACCGAACCAGCGTCTGCCCTTAGAGGCAGCTGCCCCCAGAGCCAGCCAGGGGTCGTTGGCTGATGGGCCCACCGCCCAGCCCCACTACCCTTCCTGTACAGAGGGGCTGACAGAAGACCACCTGAGGCTGAGACCCTTGCACAGGGCACACCCACAGGTTCTTCCTTGGGACCTTCTGTCACCCAGGGTTTGCAGGGCACATATCCTAAAAGGCTTTCCAGGGACTTCCCTGGTGGTCCAGCGGTTAACACTCCGCCTTCCAATGCAGAGGGAAGGGTTCGATCCCCAGCCGGGGAGATAAGATTCCACATGCTCCTTGGCCAAAATACCAAAAAACACATTGCAAACAGAACCAACATTGTAACAGACTCAGTAAAGACTTAAAAAATGGTCCAGAGCAACAACAACCAAAAAAAAAAAAGACCTTTAAAAATAAACAACTAAATGAAAGGCTTTGCAGTCGATTCTGTGATAGAGACATTGGCTTGGATTTAACTGGAGTTTACTGTTTGTCTTCCAACTTCTGGAATTTCACAAGAAGGTCTCTTACACTGCACTTGTGGCCTTGAAGGCACGTCCTGCTCTGAGAACCAGGAAATAATCTACCCACGGACGGACATTAAGTCATGAATTCACTGATGTGGTTCCATGAGCCCAGGAAGGAGGCGAGGGGATGGAGCGGAAAGCCTACGGCAGTCCGTCACTGGGTCACAGCCGCTGAGACCCCTCTCCGGGGTGGCCTCACCCCCCGACCCGAGCCTGCCCGTTCTTGCCACACATACACGGGGAATCCCTCGGTCCTCCTGAAAAGTGAGCGGGCCCTTTCAGATGGGCCCCCCACCCACCAAGACCAAGCGTCTCAGAACAAAGGGCCCGCGGCGCCTCCTCGGGGAGGGAGATGCAGTGACCCCCATCCTCCTGTCAACGGCTTCCAATTCTCCCCCAAAACAAACAAGGACCAAGAGCTTCAGCCCCCGCCCCGCCACCCCACCCAGGAGCCGCGCCATCTTTATCTAATTACACACTCCCGGGCCAGCAGGCAGCGTGACTCATGGTGGAGAGACAGCAAGCCGTTCAAAATAACCTTCCGGGTTTTCAGCACCAAAGGTCTTTCTGGAGGGGCTGCCACCCCAGTTCCCACCAGCGCAGCGCAGGAGGGCCCCCCTGCTCGAAACATGAGTTTGTACAACAATGCAACGCCTAAAATGCTCTCTGGGGAGAAAAGCACCCAGGAAGTCGCTGAACAAACAGCCCTCCACCACTTCCGTCTGGAGGGAAGCTAGCGCCTGCTGGACTGCCAGGCTGGGCCGGCCACCGCGCAGGGATGCTCCAGGTCACTCTCTGGAACTTTCCCTGGATGGCCTCGAAGGTTCCTAAGAGACTTGGAAAGAGCTTTGTTTCCCCACCCCCACCCAGGCTGCGAGAGAGACCCCGGGTCTGCATCCCAGCTCTGGCGCCTGGAGTCAGGCCTCCCCTGGTTGTTCGAGGAGGTTCCGAGAAGGTGGAAATAACCTTGCTCTCTGGACTGCGCCTGGATTGCGCCCTCCCTGAGCAGACACGACTTCCTGTGTTTGGACAACTTGCTGGGCCAGGGCTATTTTGGCCTGGCGGTTTCCCCCGCCGCCTCCTCAGCCCTTTATCTCCAAAGACCATCTTTAGTCTCAGGTCAGAGGTGTCCTTTGAAGCCTCCGGTGGGACAGCCACCCCATCTCACCCCGTGGGGATTTTCTGAGCCCTGATGGCCATTGTACTGGTTCCTGCACCCCAGTCATTCCCCTAAGGGCCCAGGGGTGGGGGTGGGAACCCACGGGACAGGGACAGCCGGGAGAGACTCTCTGTAATGTGACTTAAGGACCCGAGAGCTGCTGCCGCCACCGGCCTGGGGATCCTGGGATGCCTGAGCTGACGGGCCCTGACACACACCCCCCACAAGCCCCTCACTCGGGACGGGCACTGAGGTCAGAGAGGGCCACTGGTGTGTCCCAGTCCCGAGGGACTCAGGTGTGGGGGTGCCTGTGTGTGTGTGCATGTGGGGGGACAGAGCGAGGATGGTGACCTGGATCTCCACCGCACTTCACGGGCCTCCAGCCATGTTAAATGGCAGCCTGTGGGCCACCTCGGTAAACCCATTCAGGCAGGACCGACCCTCGGAGAGCTGGCCCAAGGTCCCAGGAGGGCCCCTCCCCAGCCCTGGAGGCTGAGTGCAGTCGTGGCCAGTCCCTGGTTCCTGGCAAGGTGCCTGGATGGAATTCCATCCTCTGGACACCCCTGGGGCTGA
This sequence comes from Antilocapra americana, assembly GCA_007570785.1. Taxonomy (NCBI): domain Eukaryota; kingdom Metazoa; phylum Chordata; class Mammalia; order Artiodactyla; family Antilocapridae; genus Antilocapra; species Antilocapra americana. Next base: position 10,199,040 of record ML660779.1, on the reverse strand, counting down.
GAAGAGCCCCCAGGCTCAGAGCGAAGTAACTGGCCCCAGGTCACACAGGCCAAGTACAGCTGATTCTGAATCCCGCTCTAGGACTCAGAGCCTGCCCCCTCCAGCCGCTGAGACCCACACACCCGAGGCCCACTCCATGCAAGCTTCTGGACCCAGGTGGGGCCAGCAGATGGCCTCCACAGGCCCTGGAGAGGAAGCCCAGCCGCAGGGGCTCCGGACCTCCCACTCTGTCTGCATTTGCAAAGTCTCGCCCTCAGAAGTGCCCGGATATGCTGGGGAGTCTCACAGGGCCTCAGAAAGAACACCTTGAGAACAGGGCCAGAGGGGCCCCCCTGTGGGCTTGGGGCCCAGCCCTGCTGCTCTTGTCCTGGGGGTGAGTCGCCTCCAACCACGCCACCTTGCGAGTGAACCCCAAACATTCCATCAAACTCAGTTCCCCAAGGATGCCCACCTCTGCACCTCAGCCCTGGCGAGGGTTGTGCTGGCATGGCATCTAACGCCAAGGGGTTTAGGTGGCGCCACAGAAAACAGGCCGAAACACAGCCCAGTGGGCCTGCTCCAGCCTCCAGTCCCCACCCACACTGGTGTCTGCTGAGCCCGCCTCTGTCTGTTTAGACAGCCTCGCTGCCCTGCGAGCCTCTGGACCACAGGACAGTCACCCTCGGCCAGGGGCCTTGTCACCAGGATCGTCCTCTTGTAGGGACAGTGACAGCAGCAGGCCTGGAGCTACCCTGCTCCCAGCTGGCCCCACCCCGGTTGGCTCCTGGCCTCAGCCTCCTCCGGGGCCAGCTGTGACCATCCAGGGGTCCCCAGCTGTGACTGTCCAGGCGTCCGCAGTGTATCCTTGCCGCTGGACTCTCCCACATCCCAAACCCAGAAGCAGCTCCAGCCCCCACAGCAGAAGGCCTGGTTCCAAGTGCCTGACTCTGGGGTCTGGCCCCTGGCTGGGGACCCCACTGGACCATCCCCCGGTCTCCTTCCTGGCCAATAGGGAAGGTTGTCCTGAGCCACTCCACCTTCAGGCAACGTCCACCTCGTGCCTGATGGCCATGTATGCAATGACTGCCCAGATGAAGAACCACAGGGCCCCAAGCCTCCAGGCTCTAAGCCCCGAAGGCGTCACTGACCTTCCTCTCTGAGCCCTGCCAGTCCCTAAAGACAGGCTGCTGGGATGAGAGCCTGCCTCTGTATGGGCGATGCTCAGCCCCAAGTGTGCGAACTGTCTGTCTCCCCACTTCCTGGCCCCACTGCAGAGCAGAAACTTCAACCCGAGGTCCTAACTTGTGGGAAAGATGCTAAAACCCAGGCCTCTGGCCCCCCGAGGGGCCAGGCAGGGACCCTGGTCAGGGGCGGCCCCCTTCTTCTTATCTCTGCCCAGGCCCCCTCCCCAACCACCCCTGGCCAGACAGGGCAGGGGAGGCTGCCTACCTCGCCTTCTGCGTCCGGTTCCCAGCCAAGGCGGGGAGGCTGGCGCTGGCGTTGGGGAAGGGGGCCTCAGAGGAGGTGTTGGCCACCCTATCGCTGCTCAGCTCCAGGTAGGACGCATTGAGCAGGTAGGCCCCGGCCCCCTCGCTCTCCTCGTAGTCCAGGTAGAGGCTCTCAGCCGGGGAGCCCCTCGGGGCGCCCTGAGCAAAGATGCTGTTGATGGTCTCGTTGAGGGGGAGCTCCCTGGAATCGGAGCCTGCGCCCAGGAGCTGATGGGAGATGGCGTTGGCCGAGAGCAGCTCCTGGGAGGTGAAACGGGCGTCGGCCTCGAGGTCGTCCGGGTCTCCCGCCAGAGCCGTCCGGGTGGCGTTACCGTCTACAGGGGAGACGACTGCTCAGCCTCCCACAACCCCTCGTGGGGGCACGGGTTGCCCTGGTTGGGGGGCGGGGGGCGGGTAGGGCAGACAGCAGTGGGGCGGGGTCGCGGCAAAGACCTGATCCAGGAAGCACCAGAGGCAGGTTTCCACCCAACGAGAGGACACAGATCATCCAGCAGCAGAGGCTCGCAAGCCGACCCACACATGTTCTCGTTGGGGAACCTGCCTAAGCGCAGCTGGGGCGTCAAATAGGGTCTCCCCGAATGCATGCCTGCCCCGCAACCACAGAGTGTGAGCTTATGTGGGAGTGAGCTCTTCACAGACTACAGAGCTCCAGAGTAGATCGCCACAGGTTTCGAGTGGGTACGAACTCCAGTGCCCCTGTCCGCAGAAGAAGTGAGCACGGGAGACACACACACACAGAGGCGAAGCCGCGTGAAGACAGGCTGTGTGTTTCTGTGGCTTCACAGCCCAGCTTGCGGTTGGTTGCCACCTCAGCCCCCAGGGACCAACAGCCTCCAAAGTGTTTTCTCCCTGAGGACTCTGAGGGTCTCAGAAACATGCCCCCAAGTTAGCAAGCGGATTCTTCTCAAGCCTGGTTCACCCTCCGCCCTCAGCAGGAGTGATGGTCGTGGCCAGCCCCCACTGCCCTCAGGAGCACAGCCCAGCTGCCAGCCTGGGGCTCGAGGACCCCAGTCCACCCCTGCCAGGTCTCCCCCTCCACCTCCTGCCGCTCCCCCTGGAGACTGCCCCGTGCAGGTCCCCTGCCTATCCCAAGCTCATCCTTAGTCACTCCTGGGCCCTCAGTTCAGAGATCATCCCCGGCAAGGGCTCGAGGTCTGACCTGTACCCCTCAGCTGCCCATCACTCCCTTCCAGAGCTCTCACCACACCTTGCTACACTGCCTGTCTGTCCCCACCAAGTGATCAAGGGCACAGGTGACGGGGTCAGACCCTCTGGGATTTGCCCCCAGCAGATGGGGACGGCGTGACTTGGGCAAGACCCCTCCCTAGACAGCCTTACCCAGCTCGAAGAAGGCATGTGGAGGGCACACACCTGCCCGCCAGCCCGCATGCGGCTGGCGCCTCCGCCGCCCTCTTCTGCGGGCTGCGGGCTCGGAGGACCCTTCACCCGAGGGCCCTGTCCCGAGGCGCCCCCCCGCCCCACCCCCCTCCTGGTTACCTCGGAGGCCCTCGCCCCTGGGGGGCCCCTCGCAGGCCCCGCCGCCGGCCGGCGCGCACACCTCGTTGGTCTCCTGGCCTCTGCTCAGACCCAGCTCGATCCCCGGGCCCCGGCGGCCAAACAGGCGGTGGGCCAGGCCCAGCCGCTCCGAGGAGGCCTGGCCGAAGAGGGAGGCGTTGTGCTGCAGGAAGCCCGCCAGCCCGGCCTCATCCAGCTCCTGGCTCTCGGCGCTGTCGGAGGTGGGATCCGAGAAGCTGTAGTAGATGGGCTGCAGGCGGTGGGCGTGCGGCGGCTGTAGCAGCGTGTACTCGAAGGTGATGGAGGGGCTCTTGCCGTTCTGGTTCCACACCTGGGGGGGAGAAGAAGTGGGACCCTGGCCCCTCCTCGCCCCCCAGCGCCTTCCCCACCAGCCTGGAACAGCTGCTCATCCCGCCGCCCATGAGCCCCTTAAGGACAGGAGACTCTGGTCCCGGAGCTGCGGGAGGGTTCCCTGCCAGGCACAGGCCCACGGCTGCATCCTTCCCGGGGACTCCCCCTTGCCTGGAGGATGCTGCCTCGCCTGCCCAAGGCCACACTTAGCCCCACAGGCAGCCCATGTCCAAAGAGGGATGAACACAGCTCGGGACCAGCGGACAAGGCCCAGGCACAAGCAGTCAAGGAGCTCGGGTAGCAGAGAGTGTTTGAAAGGTAATAAAGCCAGTTAAAACCCAGCCTGCATTTTACCGTCACCACGTGCGGGCGGTCCTAAGCAATAAGACTGGACCGTCCCCACCACCTGCCCCCCTGGCCGCGCAGAAAGGGCCAAGGCCCAGGCTCCTGAGGACCCCTCAGCATCACAGCTGGTGGGGGATGTGCTGAGGCTTCTGTTGAAACTGCTTCACTGCCTGCGTCTCCCCTGCCAGTCTAGCTCCCCCCCCCTACCCCGAGGGCTCGCCTGGTCTAAGTCAGCTGGTGTCAGAAGCCCTAGCAAGTAGGCTCTCAAATAGGAATTTAGAGTGGGGTTCCCCGCCAGCAGGTGTGATTCCCTGGTGGTGCACGACCCCTGGGATCCCCCCACATGGCGGGCTGGGGAGAACACGAGAGGAAGGAAATGTGCTCTGGGTGCCATGTCTCAAGTGTTGGGAGTCGGCTGGGGTTGCGGGGGCCTGGAGAAAAGATAAGCGTCTATGGAGAAAGAGCAAAAGGCTAGGGTGACGTCACCACCTAACCTGCAATCTAAGGCCGAGCCAGAGGGCCGCCTCGGTGTCTCACGGACACGCGTGTGTGCCCAGCAGGACCAGAATGTGTACCAGAGGCCAGAGAACCAGGCTGGCTTCTCCACCTCACAGAGACCAACCGGGGCATGACTTGGAGCCTGGGGATCTGAGTGAATCTGCTTGAAAATTTTGAAATCTCAGATTCCCCCTGAATCTCGGGGCCTGGAAAGTGGTCACTTCCCGCCCCACCCCCCGGGACAGCCGGCCCCCTAGCCCTCACCAGAAGATGGTACAGAGATCTCTGCCTTCAAATCCTCGCCAGCCTCCCTCAGGGCCATGCCCACCTCCTCCCTGGACCACCTGGCTGGGGGCTCACGTTCAGACCCCTTTTCACCTACTCAGGGGAGCCATGGGGCTGCTCAGGGGAGAAGGAGCAATCCACGACGGGCCTGAAGGACCAGCTGCCGGGGGCAGCAGAAGCTGAGGCTGCGAGAGGGAGGAGTCTAGGGGAACCACACAGGCAAGACCTCCAGGAGGAGGTGAGACCAACACTGAGGAAACGATCCACACTAGGACCGTCACAGCAGACGACGAACGAGTGAGCCACCAGGTGACTATTTTCTGTAGGATCGCCTGGAGGACACGCCGTCCGCCGCAGTGAAAGGAAGAGTCACCAGCATCACTCAGAGGGACACCCGGAGGGCTGGGGTTGGGTGTCCTCATGGGCCAGGGCTGGTGGCAAGAGGTGCTGTTGGGGCTGCTCTCCAGGACAGTCAGAACAAGGGGCTCAAGTACTGTGATGAGCAAGCAGGTTGACACTGTAGCCAGGGACACATCTGGACACAGCTGACAGAACAAAGAATGCCCGGGGACAGATGCGTGGACCCAGAAAAGTGCTTCTCCATCCACCCGATCAGAAGAAATCGAGGGTGGACGCGCACGAGGCAGAGGGCAGCTGCCACGTGAAAGCGCCCATCCCTGCTCTATTTCCTGGACCACTTTTAGACCCAGAATCCACTGAAGGATGGAGCAGCCAAGTCCCCAGGAAGAAGGCTCCCCCAGTTCCTCCCCACAAAAACTCACAGCTATTTACATGAGCTGCTCAGTGGGGAAACTGCTCCAGGTAGACACCGTGGAGCCTGGGTCCACATGGTCCTTGTTGACCAGGGGCCCAAAGCATCACTAATACCTCCCGTTACTGTGAGAGCATGTGGGTGACAAGTAATGGCCTCAATATGATCCAGAGTCAGTCCGCTGGGTCCAAGGCTCACCCAGCCCCCAAACACATAATCGGGAGTTGGCAGAAGTCTCATGTTGCCTCCCTCCTGGGAGGGAATAGCTTTACCATAGCTGGGGAGCCTGTGAACCTGAGTCCCAACTTCATCCAAGAGGGTAAATCAGAAACCACATTGCATCCTTGGGGTAAACACAGAGATCGGGGCTGATCAAAGACTCAAGGATGCAGGGGTGCTGACCCCATCATAGCCCCCATTTAATTCAACAGTTTGACCCCAAAGGAAGCAAGACAGACCCAGCAAGGTGACGGTGAACTGCCGCAAACTCAGCCCAGCAGTAGCCTCAACTGCAGCTCTGGGCCGACCTGGCATCTTCTCTAGGGCAGACTAACGCACCTGCTAGCTGACTGTTTGTGGCCATCTTTCTGGCACATTCTTGCCTGCCCCTTTGGGAAGAAGGAGCAGAAGAGATCTGTTTCATGCATTTGTGGCTCTGCCCCAGGGCTATACTTTGACTCACCCACTCCCTGTCACAACACAGGACAAAGGGGTCTGGACACACTACATGACCTTGGTCCTCTAGGTTGACAACGTCATGTTTATCAGATGAGTGGGAAGGGGCACTAGAGGCCTTGGTAAAACCCAGGTGCTCCAGATGCTTGGAGATTAACCCATAGGAAGACTGACCCCAAGTTAGTGAAAAACCTCTGGGCCCAGTTGTCAAGGGCAGGAAAGGACCTCTCCTTGAAAATAAAGGGAAAATTATCACATCTCATGCTCCCCCATCACGAAGAATTCTGGACACAACATATTCCACATCTGAGAATACTGGTCCAATCTATACACTGAGGATTTTCCTTGAGTGGGGTCCTGAGGGAAAAGGGCTCTGCAGGAGGTCCAGGTGATAGTGTGCACATCCTGCCTCCTGGGCCATGGTGCCCTGCAGCCCTTGCAGTAACAGAGGAGTCTGTGGTGGAAAAAGATGGACTGCAGAGTTTCTGCCAAGGTTAGCTGAGAAAATGATAACATAGACCCTAGCATTCTAGAGAAAGGCCTTACCAATTAAAATAAATAGATGTTCTTTGGGAAAACTTCCTGGTAGGCTACCAGGCCCTTTGACCACAGGACATCAAGTGACCAGAGCTGAACAACATAACGCAAGGCCCCTCAATTCCATTCAGTTCCAGGGTAGGGAGGGCCCAGCAGCATCCAGGGCTCGAGGGTCAGAAGGCGGTTAGCAGGTGACCCAACTGCCATCATCCATGACTCTTAGCTCGTGGCTATGGCCACGTGGGGTGCCCTTCTGATGAAGTCAGAGAGGTGGACCGTGGCCAAACTTGACTCAAACTCAGGTCAGCTTGGCCTGGGGGTGCAAGCTGAAAATGAGCTCTGCTCCGGAGTGACCCTGAAAAGTTGCTGTGAAAGAAAACCCTCTCAGCGAGCTTCAGGCAGTGCGTGTAAGGGGGTCATCCAGTCTGTAAGGCAGGCAGGGTGGCCCTAGGTAAGAAGAAATGCTGACTCGTGGGCAGTGCAATTGGCTTGGCTCGTTGGTCAGGCACCTGGATGGAAAAGATTTTAAGATAGGGGAGGAGGTGGTCTAGAGAAGGTGCGTGTGGGTGGATCCAGGGAAGAGGGTCCCTGGTTCATCTGTTAATGCCCTCAGGGGAGCCCCCGCCCCGGGAGGGCTCAAAACAACCAGGCAAGAGGTAGAAGGGGTTTGCCAGCTGACATGGGCCAGCCTCTGGCATCGGTCAGGCAGGTGGGCTTTGTCCCAACCATATCCCCCTGTGTCCACGAAGGCCGGCAGGCCTCCAAGAGCCTCAGAACTACCTCTTAACATCCCCTGATCTCAGTGACAGTTCCTCTACATTTCCAGAGCCGGGGCACGAGGCAGCAGTGATCCTCATTTCTGGGCAGAAGCCCCGGGGAGAGTCCTGGCAAGCTGGGCCTAACGGGTTGCACTCTCTCGCCCTCTGCTCGTGGTCCCACCCCACCCCCAGGAGCCATGAGCATCCTGGGGGCAGCATCAGGGGGATGGCCATGACAAGCTCTGCCATGTCCCTGGCACTGAGGATCTGACGGGAGCACCACAGGGTCCATGGGGTGGGAGTAGGGAACCTCATGGGGGGCTCAGACCCCTAACTGTGGAGTGGGGTGTGGTCTTGCACCCCTGCACCCCAACCAGCCTTCTGTCCTCATCCCCCCCACACAGCTCCTCGGGGCTCCTGCTGTGTGCTAACCTAGAGGCGGGGAGGAGGAGGCAGGGAGGGGAGAGGAGGGCCAGACAAGGAAGAGGGTGAGTGAGCAAGCAAATGGGCTGGTGAGTTCATGAGTCACCGGGAGGCCGATGAAGGGGCTCAGATCTGAGTGAGGGCTGGGGAGGGGGCGTGGATCAGCGAGTGATGGGGAGAGTGAAGGAACCACCCCAAGGGTGTGCGGTCTGGCCCACGCACCATGACGTTCAGGCCCTGGTTGGTGGGCCCCTGCGCCACGATGTACTCGATGCCCGTCTCATACACATCCATGGGCCGCCGGTACTTGACCACAGTGCCAGCAATGTTGAAGTTCTTGGGGCTGTCCACCTTGAAGTTGCCGTTGAAGAAGAAGTAGCCGGCTTCATCTGCAAGAGCTAAAAGGGAACAGCTACCCAGTCATGCATGCCAGGGAGGGGGGCACGCAGAGGGGGCTAAAGGGCCAGGAGGAACGGGGCCCCACGCTCGGGGTCTCTGGTCAGCCTGGCCCTGTGACCCTCCCCAAACCCCCAAAACCAGGAACCTCCACGTGGTGTGGGAGTGGCAGGCTCCGTCTGCCACAGCGTGTGGCCCTGGCCAGGGAGATGTGAGTCCTCATTCCTACCAGCCTAAAATAAACTCAGGCTTGTCTAGACGACCTGAGGATGGCTGGCTCGGAGCCCACTTTGTCCTGCCATTCTGGTGGCCTCGGAAGGGGCCAGGGCTGCAGGGCAATCAGGAGCATCAGGACCGAGCGGCCAGGTCTAGACACACGCTAGACCGCAAGTGTCGCCCAGGTTGGGGCCAGGCCACCCAGCCTGGCTCTCCTACAGATGCCCTGTGAGCTGGGGGACTTGCCACCCTCAGCTTCCCCCCGACAGGGCCCACGCAGAGCAGCGCTGTAGCCCTGTCCCAGTGTCCCCTGCAGGCCCTACCAGGCCACCTCAAGCTGACTGGCCTGGTGCTCTTGCTGGGAGCATGACACTCTGCCAGGCTGGGGGACCCGGCTGCCGTTTGCCCGATCAGCCCCTTCTCCCGGGCAGGGCTCCCAGTCAGCCTCTCTCTGAGGCAGGGTGTGGTGGACATTTGGAACTGAGGACCTCAGAAGGACGTCTGCTCCCGGAACTGGAACCCCCCCGCAACACCCCTAGCAACAGGCTGGAACGTCTGCCCAGAGCCGGGCAGCTGGCCCTCCCCGGGGGCCTCGGGGCTGGTGGGGGTGGGGGGCTCCACCTCGGGGACAGCATTTCTTCCAGAAGGTGTCCTTACAGCCTGTTCCAGGAACTGGCCTGAAGGCAGGGAAGAGTTTAGCTTCCAAAGCTCCTGATGCAACACGCGCTGCGGAGCCCGGCAGTTAATTTATTATCAGACAGACACAGCGAGCAGCCTCCACGTAGCAACATCAGAAATAACGGGGATGAGAGTATGGGCCGGGCATGGGGACCCGCAGGGTCGGGCTCGCGCATGGGGTTAAATCCCCGGCCCGCATCCAAAACTTGCTTCCTGACAGTAACGACCTTCTTCCCTGCGGCTTCCCCGGCGCTCCAGGCCGCCCTGGTATCCCCACGCATTTGTTTCAAGAACGATGTCTTTGCAGCCAGCCCTGGGAACACGGTGTTTCCTGGCCTCAATGCCCTCCCCTCAGGCCACAGAGCCACTGGCCTGGCAGAGGCTGGGCTCCCGCTCGGGGCCGGAGCCGGGGCCTGGAGCCTGCGGACCTGCCGGGTCAGCTGCTGGCACTCACGGGCCCAGGGGCTGGGGCTGACAGCTTGCACAGGGTTCAACCCGGGGACCTTTAGCAAACACCCCACCCCCAGTCTAGCATCCCCCAGGAAGGGTGGCTGGACCCCACCAGCCCTGGCCCCCAAGAAGATACCTCGAAAGGCAAGGAGGTAAGTCAGGCTTCAGAGACGGCTGGCCTGCCTGGGTGCCTGGCCTGCCTGGCAGAGATCAGTTCTGCTGTCAGTACCTGCCTTCCTCAGCCAGAAAGAGCTCCCCAGGGGTACAGACAAGGTGCACGGCCCCACCAACCTCCAGCCACACAGGGAGCCCTGCCAGACATCGTCACCAAGGTGGGCCTCACTGCCTCGGCCACCTCGCAACTTACTCCAGAATCCTTGAGTCAGAGACCCCCGACTAAGTCCGGCTCCCCACCAGGTCCAGTGGCCAGAGCACAGCTCCGGGCCCCAGATGGGTGCTTGCATCCCACCCCTGCCTCTTGTCTCCCTTGGCTTCCGACCGGCCACCCACTTCCTCTTGCTCTGCCTCCACCTTCACACAGCTGGACCCTCAGTCCTCAGACCCTGGGGCGGGGGTGTGGGGCCAGGGATGCTGCCTCCAGAGCCTCCAGTTTTCTCCCATGCCTGGCCCCCCGGGGATGGGGCGCTCACTGTCTGAGTCACAGCCCCCTCTGGTGTCAAGCAGCCCTGAGTGCGAGGTCTTTGCACACCTGGGGATGAGATCAGCCTCCTGATGACCCCCACCCCCACCCCAAGCATAGACACATACACCCAGGCGGAATTTCAGCTTCTGGGGCCACCCATAACCCACGCATTTCACCCCGTGTAAATCCACAAGCCCCGCGAGCTGCCAGGCCCCACATACACACCCAGCACGTCCGCAGACTTCTTCCGCTCCACGATCTGGATGTCTCGGGCGCCAGCCGGGATGTGCGTCACCAGAGAGTAACCTGGGGAGGGGACAGTGGTGAGCGGCGGGTCAGCCGTGGCCGGCGCCTCTCGATCAGAAGGGCAGCCCTGGATGGCAGTCACCACCCTCTTGCGCTCCTGGTGGGCGAGAGGCAGTGTCTCGGGGCAGCCCCGTCCCCACCCAGGAGCTGCACCCAGACCCCCAAGGGGCAGGTGCCAGGCACTGCGGGAGCCACCCGTGCGGTTGGAGAGCTGACCAGCTGCCCGTCACAGCCTGAGTAGTACTGGATTCCAAGGCACTTTCCTATCACGGCCGTGGGTGTCACTCCCTAGGACCTGCCTTGTTCCTCCCAGGGGACGCCAGAGGCCACGGGGACCACAGATGGGCCCGAGTCAAACGTCCTCGGTCCTGCTCTGCCGCTAGCACCAAGGTGGCCCTGGGCCAGCTGCTGGAGCCTCAGGCCTCCGTGTTTTCATCCACACACGGGGATGACAGCCTCCATGCTCGGTGATGGAGGAGATTCTGGGTAGCTCAGAGCCTGGCCCTGAGGATGCTCTCACTGTTATTATTTTAAAAACCCACACTGTCATAGCATTGCATTGATTTCACAGGCTTGCTACATTACAAATGTAGGTGAGAAAGTAGAGGCCCCAGCTTGGGGCCTCTCATCAAAGGCCCCAGCAGGTGGGGAGACAGCTGCAGAGACTCCCGCAGAGCCCCCGACAAAGGGACCAAGGGTCTTGGGGGCAGGGGTCTGAGGAAGGGACATTGCCTCCAGAAAGTGGTAGAGGGTTCACTGGGGAGAAGGAGGGGAAACTTTTAAAGCCTTAAGAATGAAAAGGCCTTCCAGGAGAAGATGGTGAGAAGGTTCTAGAATGAGGTTTGCTGGGGCCGACCCTCAGGTCACCCGAGGAATGTGTGGGCCCACCTGGCAGGTGAGATGCTTCTAGAGGCTGCTTCCCTTTGCAGGCGCCTGAAGACCCTGAGCTTGTCCTTCCAGCCAGCAGGGTGCCCCTGAACGCTTAACCACCGGCTCTCTTTGCAGGAGGGCAGGTGATGTGACCCACAGTGCCCGCTGATTTCCGGGCTGCAAACACTTCCCGTCACTGTGGCCGATTTCAAGGTGTCAACCAGTGTCGCTGGGTGCAGGGTTGGGAAAAGGGACACAGTCGACTACCTGCTGCCCTAGTATTTCCAGCTGACAGACACGGTAGTTCTAGAGGTAAAACGATTATGAAGTGAGGACTGTACCTGCTGTTATTCGGTTGCTCAGCCGTGTCTGACTCTCTGCGACCCCATGGACTGCAGCATGCCAGGCCTCCCTGCCCTTCACCATCTCCTGGAGTTTGCTTAAACTCATGTCCATTGAGTGAGTGACACCCTCCAGCAATCTCATCCTCTGTCGTCCCCATCTCCCTGACCCTCAGTCTTTCCCAGCATCAGGGTCTTTTTCCAGTGAGCTGGCTTTTTGCATCAGGAAGCCAACGTATTAGAGCTTCAGCTTCAGCATCAGTCCTTTCAATGTATACTTAGGGTTGATTTTCTTTAGGATTAACTGGTTGACTTTGCTTAAATATCACTTATTTAAATGAAGGTTTGTTCATAGTTGCTCAGTCGTGTCTGACTCTTTGCGACCCCATGGACTCTAGCCCACCAGGCTCCTCTGTCCATGGGATTCTGCAGGCAAGAGTACTGGAGCGGGCTGCCATTGAAGGTTTACATATCATTTCATTCAGTTTGGCTACTCAGTCGCGTCCAACTCTTTGTGACCCTACGGACTGCAGCACGCTAGGCCTCCCTGTTATCACCAGCTCCTGGAGTTTACTCAGACTCATGTCCATTGAGTCAGTGATGCCATCCAGCCATCTCATCCTCTGTTGTCCCCCTCTCCTCCTGCCCTAATCCCAGCATCAGGGCCTTTTCCAATGACTCAGCTCTTCGTATCAGGTGGCCAAAGTATTAGAGTTCCAGCTTCAGCATCAGTCCTTCCAATGAACACCCAGGACTGATCTCCTTTAGGATGGACTTGTTGGATCTCCTTGCAGTCCAAGGGACTCTCAAGAGTCTTCTCCAACACCACAGTTCAAAAGCATCAGTTTTGCAGCGCTCACCTTTCTTTATAGTCCAACTCTCACATCCATACATGACCACTGGAAAAACCATAGCCTTGACCAGACGGACCTTTGTTGGCCAAGTAACGTCTCTGCTTTTTAATACGCTGTCTAGGTTGGTCATAGCTTTTCTTCCAAGGAGCAAGCGTCTTTTAATTTCATGGCTGCAGTCACCATCTGCAGTGATTTTGGAGCCCAAAAAAATAAAGTCTGCCATTGCTTCCACTTTTTCTCCATCTATTTGCCATGAAGTGATGGGACCAGATGCCATGATCTTCATTTACGTATACTTATTTTTAAATTAGCAACCAGCTCATGAAATTCTTCACCATGGTTACCATGCACACATCTACCAGGGGACCATGTGGGTCAGTGCTTAGGACCTCAGACTCGAGAACAAGCTATCTGAGCTCAGACCCGACTCTGCCTCTTCTGGCTGTGTGACTTTGACCTAGCTTCTTAACCTCTCTGTTTCCACATCTGTAACATGACAACAGTGGAAGTCCCTGCCCAGAGGAGGGACTGGCTCTGTGCGCAGAGGGCACTTGGTAGAACTGGGTGGGACTGGTTCCGTGCCAGCCCCCAGGCCCCCAAGCTGAGCACTCTGTGCAGGCATGGGCCTACTGTACCCTGTAGCTCCTGGCACACAGGCGGTGCTCAGAAAGAGACACACTGCCTGAACACTGCCTCTGCCATGTCCACACCCTGGGACCTGGCAGAAGGTTCCTCAGGCAAGTTTGTGCAAGGAAGGGAGGAACCCCATGATGTCCTTGCCCACGCTCCTTGCAAAGTGAGCCCAACGAAGAACGTGGCCTCTGCCCACTGCACTTGTCAAGCGTTATTCAGACTCCTGTCTAGCTGGGCCTCTGCTGAGACACCCCTCCTTTTCTTACTCTGACCCTCCTCAGTCAGCATGTTCATCCCTGAGTCCCACGTCCAAGGTCTAGCACTAACTCTGAAATTATCCATCTGCTCCACCTCCAGGAGAGGCGAGGTCTCAACAGCCAGGTCCTCAGGGGCTCTCCAGAGGTTGGTTCCAGTCCAGACGTGCCTGGCCTCTGTGGGGGACTTCAAGCAGGAGATTCCCACCCTGCGCCTCAGTTTCCCCATCTGCTAAATGGGTTTCAAGCTGCCCTGCCTCTCCCAGTCCAGAGTCTGTGATAACCCAGTTTAATCCCACAGCATTAACCGAGACCCAAGAATGCCTCCAGTTTAACCCCTAGTATTATAAGCGACATCCCTCCAAAAGTGTCAAGTCCCAGACCTCCCCAGTTAACCCAGGCCCAGCCCCCAGAGCTAGACACTCCTGTGAGGCTGCTGACAAGCCATAGCCCGGGAAAGAGAGGGGCCAGCTCTGCGCTGGGTCAGCCGGGGCCGGTGGGACCCAGCGTGTCCCTTCAGCCCTGGAGACTTGGGTCTGAGAGCTCAGGCCCCAGAATCCACATGCCCAGGCCCCACCCTCAGGTCAGCAGTGAGGACCGAACACATGCCTCAGTTTCCCCCCGTAACGAGTGGTGCTAATACCTCCCTGTAGGCTATGCTAAGTTGGAGGTGGTCCCCCAGCCCTGTGCATACCAGGGCACCTAGGATCCAGGGGTGGGCCACACAGAGCTACCTTTAGTCCTGTGATGGAAGGGGGCTTTTCAGAGCTTCTGGTCAGCCCTGTCGGGCCTGGACGGAGGATCGGGGGGGCCCAGGAGGGGAGGGACCCTGCGCAGTCACTCAGCGGCTGGAGGCAGGCTGCCCCAGGCCCTGGACCTGGGGTGCCGGGGGCTCTTACCCAGGTGGGCGTTCCCTTTGCGGTAGTTGCCCGTCACGTGGGTGCAGCTGCTCCCGTCACCCTGGCAGACGCCGCACTTGTCCAGCGTGTGGGTGGAGAAGAGCACCCCGTCACAGCCGATGGGCTGCAGGGAGGGAGGCAGAGAGGCTGCTGGGAGGGCGCTGAGGCCGGACCCCGAGGCCGCCCCCGCCTGGGGGCCGGGTGGGCGGTGGGCGCGCGGGGACCGCTGGGCGCTTGTGCTACAGTGTTGGACAACCTCACATTTTCCAGACACGCAGACCCCGCGCAGGTCGGCGAGCTTGCAGGACGTGCCGTCGCGGGCGGGCACCATGAGCTGCCGCTGGCCGTCCGCAGTGGTGCAGTGCAGGTCGCACGGCTTGCTGGAGATGTGCATGTAGTCGTCTGTTGGGGGACGGGCGCTCAGGGCGCGGCGGCCGGGGCTGGGGACACCGCCCGCCCTCCGGCGGAGGCAGCCCTCCGTCCACGGCACAGACGGGATGCGGAGACCTGGACAGTAGAGGGACTTTGCCCAGGGCCTCAGTGGTAGAAACGGGGACCGGGATGCACGTGTGATCTGGCCTGGACGGGCTCTCAGAGTCCAGCCTCTGCTGTCCTGTGAGGAGCGGGCAGCGTCCCCTCTGCAGGAGGTCTGAGCCGACTTGGTGGCCCCAGACTGCTCGTCCCAGGGACCCTGCACCTCCTCCATGAGCAGGGGAAGCCAAGTCCTGTACACTGTTGCCTGAACCACTGGGGACCTTCGACAAGACCCTCCTTCCCACTCCGGGCCTGTTTCCCCACCTGCCCACCCACTGGACAAGGGCACTCCCTCCCGGGGTCCCCAGGGGGTGGCCATGAGGGATGGAGTTTTCCAGAGTGGGCCCCTGCTGGGTGGCCCAGGGCCGCAGTACCCGGGTAGAGTGGCTTCCACTGGTGCGTCCGCCCGTTGTACACGCGGGAGTTGAAGGAGATGCACTGCTCCTCACGGAAGCTCCTCCCGTCCGGCGGACACTCCTGGGAAGCAAGAGACAGGGAGGGAGGCTCCGGGAGGAACTCCGCCCGACAAAAGCATTTGTGTCCAGGCTGAGCAGGAAGCGGCTGCAGCCTGCACGGCCGTGCCAGGGCCGAGGCCCGCGGGGTGGCCTCTCCTCCCCGCTCTCAATCTGTCAGGCTCTCTGGAAGGAGGGTAGGGGCGCCAGGCCTCCAGGCCCACATGTGCTCGCCCTCCCGCTGCTGCAGGCTGGATCCTCTCACCCCCTGCCACCCTGGGCATCTCCCCCACTGCCCAGGGAGCCGCGGGGACACCAGCCTGACCTGGGCTCACCCTGCCTCCTGGGGAAAGGGGCCCGTCTGCGTGTCTGCAGCCACAGCCGCGGGGCCTGGGACAGGGGCATTGACTGAATGGGCTTGACTTCGTGGAAAAGGAGCCTGAAGGGGCCAGAAGCCCAACCGGACGAGTGTTCCTGCCGAGCTCGAGTCTGGAGGGCAGCTGACCCGCGAGGCCGACCCAGAAGCCAGGCTGCTCACTCCCACCGACCCCCGATCCCTCACACGTGCACACAGACACAAGGACACACACGGTCATCTCTCTGCACCCCCAACCCTGCCTGGGGGTGGGGTTCAGACTGGCTCAGGCCCCATCATCGAGAGGTACCTGGAGGCCAAGCCAGAGTGGTTGCCTCCAGCCCGCCCAGCTGCCCAGTGCAGAGAGAGGTTAACAGACAAGGCTCAGGGGCTGAGTGTGTGGGCACAGAGGGCGCATGTGGGGGCTGTGGCCAGACGGGGCTGCCTATGATGTCAAGTCTCCCCGGGAGCACGGTTCACCCTGGGTTCAGGGGGGCACAGGCGGCCAGGGACCCCAAAGCCTGAGGTCCCATGAGAGCTCTGCCAGCAGAAGTGGGTCCTTCCTGCTCAGGTGCCTGCAGCCTGTGGTGGGCACCAGGGACTTGACTTGAGGCCAGGAGTGGGATTCTGGGCCTGGGGGCTCCCACCCTGCTTCTGTTCATCAGGATGCAAGGGGCAGGCCCAGGGCAGAGTGTCCGGAGGGCTGGGGCCACCAGAAGCCGCCTGGAGTCCTGCCTGGGACAGGGTGGGGGTCTGGCCGGTGGTCCTCACCTGAACTCTGCACAGCTGGTACCTCCTGGATGTGCCCGTGCAGGTCCGGTTCCCGGCGCCCGTGACAGATGTCTTCCTGGTGGGCGGACCGGGCTGTGAGCTCAGGTCAGAGGGGGCCAGCTACCGTCATGACCCTGCTCCCAGACCTCCTCTGGATGGCACCCCAGCCCCGAGCCTCCAAGGGCTCCTCTGACAGAGGCCGCCTCCCTCCCCACTCCATCCCTGCTGCTCCAGCAGAGCCTGCTCATGTCACAGGCACCCCCACAGTTTCAGGGGGTTTCTCAGCCTCTTCCTAGGGGAGGGGCAAGGTCTCATTCACCTCTGAATCCTCAGCACACAGCGCAAGATCTTAGGCCACAGAATCAGTGATGGCAGAACTGTTCACCACATGCCCAGCCCTCTGCTAAAGTGTGAGCGCAAAC
Organism: Antilocapra americana; assembly: GCA_007570785.1. NCBI lineage: Eukaryota > Metazoa > Chordata > Mammalia > Artiodactyla > Antilocapridae > Antilocapra > Antilocapra americana. The sequence goes on along the minus strand of ML660779.1, from coordinate 10,182,320 downwards.
ACACACACACACACACACACGCACGCATGCACACACACGCACACGGGTGCACACACACACACACACACGGTCCACATTCTCAGAAACGTCACGTGAGCTCGAGCATAATCTCCATTCCACAAAGAGGGAACTGATACTCAGAGAGGTTAGGTGCCTTCCCCAAGGTCACACAGCTAGGAGGTTGCATAGGCAAGATGCGAACGCAGGTCTGGCCAGCGGTAACCACTGCGCCGTAGGCTCACCCCGTGTTTGTTCACCTCGGGTCTTCAGGAGAGAGAAGGCCCGGGTGGGCCTGACGACTCCCTGAACGAGCCCTAGACAGGGTCCTCTTTCCCCAGTGCCCCAGAGCGGGGCGAACCGAGGACACTCTTGCCCGGGGCCCGACAGAAGCCACGTCCCCAGGCGAGGCCGGTGGAAAGCCTGACCGGCTCAGCTGGCCTGTGCAGCCTCGGCCCGCAGGCGCCTTCAGCCCGAGCCCCCGCCCAGCAGCTGCCGCCGGTCGGGCCCCACCCCACCAGCACCTCTGCTGCAGGCAGTGCCGCTCCTGGGACGTCACCCCGGCCCCGCAGCTGCGGGAACACGCTGTCCACTTGGTCCACTCTCCCCACCAGTAGGCGGCGGCGGCGGGGCCCACCTCCAGGCTGTTGGACGTCGGGCTGTTGTCCTGGGTGAGAGGCCCGACGACGGTTAAAAGGAGGCTGGAGCACCTGGCCAGACGGGCCCGCCGACCCGTACCCTGGACGGGAGGACACAGCCCCCTGGGTGGGTTGCTCGAAGCCCTGGCTCAGACCTCCAGGGGGGTCTCCGAGGGACCTCCCAGGGAGCTGAGGGCCTCAGGTACTGCCTGATTGAGATCTGGAACTTTCTAGGGGCTTGGCAGGATCCTGACGCCAAACCTGACCACCCTCTCTCGCTCCCAAGCAGCCTGGGGGGCCCAGCCTGGGCTCTGAAGCACCCAAACCCACCTGCATACACGCTGCACCCCGGGCCTTCGTGCTGAAGGGGAGCACTGAGTCCCCGCAGCCCCCATCCTGCCAAACTGGCAAGGACATCAGAGGGGTCAGAGCCCCCACCCCACCCAGAGGCTAGCCTGACTGGCATGTAAGGCGTGCTCCTGGGAGTGGAGGGGCCGTGGGCGGCGGGCGCTCCAGGTGCCCCGGGCCCCTGCCCCGCATCTTCCCACACAGCTCTCAGCGTCGGCCCATCTGGGTGAGGGCCTGTGCTCCCCACTCACCGTGGTCCCCATGGACGATGCGCTCCCAGTCACTAGGGCCATAGCCAGCAGGCACCAGGCCCAGTGTGAAGGCTGCCATCCGCCCTCCATCCTAGGAAGCGAGGCCATAGTCACTGCCAGGCCGGGCCCAGCTCCCCTTGCAGGTGGCCAGAGTCTGCTTTGGAGGTAAACCCCCAGGGGCCCACCCAGTGAGGCCTGAGATTATCTGGGATCTGTTGGTAGTGGCTGCCTGCCAGCCCTGTTGGGTGGGCTTCAGGAGTGATTAGAGATGCCTGCCATGGGCTTGAGACCCTAGGGGGGTGGTGTGCATGCTTAGCCCGTTCTACCGGATCTGAGGGCATCTGGGGACACGGGCCAAGCTTTGCCTCGGAACACCTGAGCTCCTTGGAGGTTGCCTCGGGAGAAACCCAGGGACACAGATAGACCCAGGCTGCACCCCCTGGATGAAGGAGCTAAGGATCAGTCGATTACCTCGGCCGCTGGACCTGGCCCAAGCAAGAAGAGCACCCTGGGATCTTTGTCTGCTCAGCACTTGTTGACCTACATGGGGGAGCGATCCTCCCACCAGCCATGTGGAGCTGCTGGAGTGGGTGTGGACATGCGGACTCTGCCAGGCCCTTCCTGGACACGCTTGCTCCCTACCTCGGAGGGACCCCAGCCTGCGCAGAGCCCAGGCACCTCTGTCCTCTCCCTCCCAAGAGAAGACATGCAGCTTGTACCCCCGGGGCACTGGAGTGAGGGTGGCCCAGGGCTGCCCTGGGACTATCTCCTTCCTGAGAAGTCCAGCATGCCCAGCCCAAAATACGACTTGACCTCCCAGCTATGGTTTAATCGCTCAGTCGTGTCTGACGCTTTGCGATCCCATGGACCGTAGCCCACCGGGCTCCTGTGTCCATGGGATCTCCCTGGCAAGAATCCTGGTGTGGGTTGCCATTTCCTTCCCCAGGGGATCGTCCTGACCCAGGGATCGACCCCGCGTCTCCTGCACTGGCAGAAGGATTCTTTACCTTCTGAGCCACCAGGGAAGCCCAGACTTGTCCTCCCTGCCAGGGATCAAACCAAGGGCTGCCTCCAGCCTCCTAGGCCCTCAGCCTCCCTTAATCTGTCCTGCGATGGGAGGGCCAGCGGGGCCTGCAGTGACCTCTGGCCAGGGTTTGTCTCAGGTCCTGAGTGTCGCTTGTCAGTGGGTTGGAGGAGTTTCAGAAACCTCCAAGCCCATACCCCTCTAGCCCGGAACCAGAGAGGGTAGCCAATTTGCCCAAAGCCACACAGCCATGTATGTGGGCAACTAGCCCCCAGACCCTCAAGCAAACAGGGATTAGTTCCAGGGAAAGAATGTGGAAAGCACCGTAGCCCGACGCCTGCCAGCCCTGAAAACAGCTCCTCACCTTCCCCCTCTCCTCCCCCAAACCCTCACCTCCTCGGAGGCTCAAGCACCTGTGAGTTTCCAGGAGCTACGCCGATGCCAGCCTCTCACCCCAAGAATGTCTCTCTGCCCCAGAAGGGGCAGCAGTTCACCCTGGGGTTTGGAGCTGAGACCTTGAGATCCGCAACCTCCCAACTGCCTGCCCGCCCGCCCCCCGGGGGCTGCCCCTCCCCCGCAGGCCCCCACCTGCACCCCCACGGCCCCCTGTGAGCATGGACCCCCTTCAGCAATCCCACTGGCTCGTCTGTGGCCCCGGCTCCTGCCTGCAGGCTGAAGACAGGTGCTGAGCGGCCGCACACTTGGTTTTCATTAAGGCTCCCAGACAGCCGTGGCTGCAGGCCAGGCCCGGCTCACGCGGGATCCAGCCCTCCCTGGGGTCCAAAAACAGCCACCACCAGCCAGCAGGAGAGGCTTGCCCTGCAAGCGAGGGCTTTGGGCTGGGGAGGCTAGGAGCTGAGGGCCACCCCCCACCCCCGTTCCGGCTCAGAGGGTCTGGACCCCTCCCCAGGAATCCCTGCTCCTGTTACATAACGGCTCCCCGAGGGGCCAGGGGCTGACCCGCAGGCACTTGGGGCCGCACCTCCGTCCTGGGCGGGTGGCCGTGGGAAGGGAAGCGAGATGGCGGGGAGGTGGCCTACCTGGCCGGGGCTCGGCAGGGTGTCCTCTCGGGGAAGGGGCCGAGGCTGCGGGCAGGCAAGCCAGGTGCGCGCGGCGCAGGGGGAGGCTTGGACGCCGAGGGCCGCGGGCTGTGCCTCTCTCCCGTCTGCTCCCCCGCCCCCTCGCCGCCTCCCTCCTTCACTTCAAAGCGCACCCACGAGAGGGGGTTCCCAGGGAGGCGCAGCCCAGCGGCGGCCGGTCGGCCGGGCGCGGCGGCCTTTATAGCTGTCAGGCAGACGGGGAGGAACTCACACTTCCCACCAGGCTGCTCCCCCGCCCGCCGCCCCGCCGGCCGGCCCGGCGCACACTTTAACCCGCTCCGCGCCTCTGGAGCACGGCCAGGCCAGCCCAGCTGCCTGCCGCCCGCCGCCGCCGCCGTCGCCGCAGCGGCCGCAAGCGGAGAGGCCGCCGGCCCAGGGCCACCACACGGGACCGTGTGTCTGGGTGTCCAGACGGAGTGGCCGCTGGCCTGGGGTCACAGGGGAGTTCGGTGGGAGGGGTGGGGGAGCAGAACTGATCCCCAGGCTCGGTCAATCCGATGCCTGCTTCCCTCTGGGGGGTGAGGGTGCTGTCTCTGCCCCTCCCCAGAACGGATCCTAGGTGCGCGAGACAGCCATCTGATGGCTGGGGCTTACAGATGTTGAGGCTGAGGTCGGGAGGGGAGAGCGAGCTCTGAGGTCACCCAGCCAGGCTTGGAGATGTTTCTCCTGAGCAGCAGAGGGACTGACAGAGACCCAGCGCAGGCCCCAGCCCAGGGTCCGGGGACAGGACAGCAAGGCCCGCGGCCCGGGGACCAGACAGTGTGCACGGCCGGAGCCAGCGGGGGGAGGAGCGCAGAGCTTTACAGATGTTCACACCAGCTTGGCAGGGCACACGGCCTGGCTGGGCACGGGCCAGCTGGGCAGCCCCTGGCAGGCCGGCGTGGGGCTCCAGCCTGTGTTCCTGCTGAGTCAGAGCGTGGAGCAGAGCACGGAGCCAGCAGCACGCACTCGGCCGCACCCCCCCTCCCCGGCACCCAGGGGGGACCCCAGACATTGCAAGTTGCCCCAGAAACAGGCTGGGCCCCCGCCCCACACACCAGGCCCTCCGGAGCCCGGAACACAGGGGCACCTCCACACACAGTGGGGATGGAAGGGGGGCAACCCTGGCCGCTCCAGCCATCCCCCTGCCTCTGTGCCGCAGATGGCTCACAGTGGCGCCTGGAGGGCCCTCCCCCTCCTGCGTCCTCCCTGCCGGAAGGAACTGCGGCGGGCTCCTCCAGGCAGAGAACCATTCCACCCCTGGGGAAGTTCTGCCACCAGCAGGCGCGGCGGGGGAGGAGAGCCAGCAACCAAGCCCGCTGCCCTGCCGCCGCCGTCCTGTCCCTCCTGCGTGAGCCCTTCCTGCGGCCGAGAGCTAGGAGCGCCCCACTTTACGGACGGAGAAACTGAGGCTCCGAGGCTGCCCACGGACGCCCAGGGTCGCACGGCTGGTAAGCGGCACAGCACAGCCCCCTGGTGAGGCTCTTGGACTCCGGGGAGGCAGGTCTTCATCTCTGTTTTTCCCCCTGGGGTGTTCGGCGGAAGCCAGGCCCACGCTGCCCCCTGTTGGCACGCTGGATCGCAGACACGACGGGACCTGTCACACAGCACTGGTGAGCGTGCACACACATACACACACGTGTGCACACATGCATAGACGTGTGCGTGCAGACACACACACACACAGGGGTGCACTCTCACTGGCCCCCTTGCAGACACACTGCTGACCGCTCTTGCTAGTCGGGGCCTCTGCCCGCCCCAGCCACCCCCGCAGCCGAGTACCAGGGCTCTGCGTCCCCAGTCAGAGTCCCCAGCTCTCCGGACACAGCTGGATCCGCGTCCAGCCAGAGCCAGAGTGACTAATGGTTTCCCGTGGGAGGGACCCTACAGCCAGCCGGCGCAAACGCCCCAGCGCCTTCTCTTAGCTCAGTGGGACGGTGCCTGGAAGGCAGGCTGCCACCCCGGCTCTGGGGTTTCCAGCAGCTGTGTGACCTAGGCCGGCCCCCTATCCACCCCCACCCCACCCTCTACCTCCAGGAGCTGGCCAGGGCTCCCCCTCCCAAAGGGACACCAGCTTTCCCCCAAACTCCAGACCCACAGGGAGCTATGACCACATCTTGGTCCACTGGTGGTCTGGGGGAAGGCCTGGGGCCCTGAAGACCCTAGGAATTGCAGTGGGTGGTTGGTGATAAAGAATCAATCACAGGCAGGAAGCAGGACCGAAGGCCTCGTTGTGTGCCCGGCACAGAGCCGCTGTCAGTTCCAGAGAACCAGGTAGGCTGGGCCTCCTGGCGGGTCCTCATGTGCCCCCTGGGCGCACTTCATGGGGCTGCAGCCAGACCCGGACAGCAGATCCAGAGGGTCCAAGTGTCGGCGACCGGAACAGCAGCCCAGGCTCAAAGAGGCCACGCCTGGGGTCCACACCATTGCTGAGAGTTTAACTGCATCACCTTAGAATTTGTGTTCTTGGGGTGACACTGCATGGGGCAACAGGGCCTCTACGGGGGACTACCCACCCTCTGTACCTCTCAGGTCTGCCTTCTGCCCCCTGGGGAGCCAGGATCAGGCAGAGTCTCTGGTAGAGTCCCAAGCGCTCATGCCATGACCTCCCCGGGCCCGACAGAACATGACATTAAGAAGGAGGGACCCTGGAAGAAAGAGAAAGTGTTGACCTGTTAGTGAACTAGGGGCTGCCCATTTTTCACTGAGCCCCAGGTCACCCCAGCTCACCTGGAGGCCCTCAGAATTGCTGTTTCCCAGCCCTGACAATGCCCAGGGCTCCCTAGGGTGTCACAGAAAGAAGTGGCTCAGGGCCCCCATTTTGGTTCCTGCCATCCCCTCCCTGGAGCCCTTGTTCACACCCATCTGGATGTGCTTGGCCCACCAGATAATCTCCTGAGCACACCTCCTCCAGGAAGCCCACCAGGCAGCCCAACACTTTGATCTGGCTTCCCAACCCATGGCTGAGACTCACAGTGCTTCCCTGGTACCTGCCAAGGCCCAGCATATAGAAGGTGCTCGGCACATGGAAGGGTGGATTTGTCTGGCAGCCCCTGTCCTTTGGGGTGAGAGGGAGGTGTCCCCATCACTCTGGGCAGCCCTGGCTGGAGATACTGTGGACACCTGGTTTTTTAGAGATTTTCCGCCAGACCTGGATTTCTGAAGAGCTTGGAAACAGAAAAATGTGCACATTTCTGCTGGGAGGGGAGGTGAAGCGTGGGAAAACAAGGCAGAAGGAGAGGAGCCTGCTCAGGGAAGGGACAGGTCAGGGGAGGGGAGGGGCACAGTGGGCCAGGGGTGACCAGCTTGGCGGTCCTGGTTGTTGGACAGTCAGGCTGGGAGCTGGGCCCTGTCCTATACAGCTGAGTGTCCGGACAGAGCTCCGAAGGTGGGGGCCAGGGCCAGAGACCCTGCGAGGGGGGTCCTCAACTCTGGCACCCAGAGGCCCGCCAACACGTCCAGGAGGGCCATGACCCCCACCCTCCCTGCTATGTCCTGCTGCCCATCCAGAGCCTGGAGCATCCTGGGCCCCTTCTGACAGGGGAGCCCTTCTTCCCAACAGGGACTGGGCCACCGAGGGCCGCTGTGGCCAGTTTGAAAGTGGTGGGCCAGGACCAGAAGAGGTCCAGGTGCCAGCAGAGGCCCTGGGGGCCAACCCCATGCCCGGAGCTCCACACCCATCCCGAGGCAGGCCCAGCTTTCTCTGCTCTAGACCTTCCCCCTCCGGGAGATCCCTCCTCTACAGACCACCGGGGGTCAGCAGTGCACCCGTGTCAGTCACTCAGTCGCGTCCGACTCTCTGCGACCCCATGGGCTCTCCTGCCAGGCTCCTCTGTCCATGGGATTCTCCAGGCAAGAATATTGGAGCGGGTTGCCATGCCCTCCTCCAGGGTATCTGCCCCCACTCAGGGATCGAACCCAGGTCTCCCACATTGCAGGTGGATTCTTTACCATCTGAGCCACCAGGGAAGCCCCGGAGGGCAGCAGGCTGACCTCAGGACAGCTCTCCCCCTCCCTCCTTCCCAGCACTGATGTTTTCAGTTAAGCCAAGTCCTGACGTTCAAGGGGGGGACTCTACGTGTAGGCCTCCTTGCTCTTAAAATTCACAAGAAAGAGGCGCCCTCGTCGCCAGATCTGGAGGAAGGATGGGGGACCCTGGGGGGACCCTGGCACAACTGGGAAGTGAGCTCACCACTGCAGCCCCAGGGACAGCCCGCCACCAAGCCAGGGGGGCTGGCGGGAGCTGTGTCCCTGGGCTCCTGGGTCACACAGCCCACCCGGGTGCGCAGGAGTCACCTCAGCTGCAGGGCTTGTCCCCCAGGAAGGCCAGGTGCCCAGAAGCTCCGTCCCGTATCAGCCCCACTCTCCCCTCTGCACATCGTGGGGTGGGGGGCGGGGGACAGACAAGCCCGTGTCCCCGTCCCGGCCCTGCTCCCAGCCCCCAGGTCCCTTGGGCAGCTGTGCCCACGCACGGGTGCTGAGGCCCACCTTTCAGAAGATAACCCCCCTGTAATGACACACACTGGCTCTTCGCTGCTTCTCATTAACAGACACGTGGTGGGCCAGCAGCTCCCAGAGCCCAGCACACCCGCCCCTGATCACAGCGACCCTGTGGGGCAGCGCCAGGCGTTCCTTGTGTCAATGAGGAGGCTGAGGCTGTGAGGACAGAGGGCACAGCAAGGCCCCGGAGTGAGGCGGGCAGAGCCCTCCCCTGGCTCACCTGGCAGGTGTGCAGGAGCTGGGGGGCGCCTGAGCTGCTCACGTCTGGCCACTGGCCGAACACAGCACACCTGTCATAGCCACGGCTACGGAGGTCTGGGCTGGCACTCCAGCCTGGGGGCCCCGACGAAGGGGTCAGGAGCATCAGTACCCAGACCCTGCCCACCAGGGGCAGGGCGGGGGGCCTCGGGGATCCTTGCACCCAGAGCCAAGGCCTGCCATGCTCGGGGGTGACCAGAGCTCCAGGCTGGGGTTCAAAACGTGGGGGACATGAATGCAGCAGCTGGCTCTGCTCCGCAGGCCTGGCCAGGCAGACAGGCAGCTGTCAGGGAGGCCGGGCAGTGTGGCATTCCGGGCGTTTCAGCACCTCTATAAAACCCGAGGGGAGGGGAGGGCGGGTCGGCTCCCCCTCCCTGCTCCCCAGGCTGTGGCTGCCCAGTCAGGCTGCCCCCCTACCCCACCCAGAACGGGCCCTGCTGGATCTCACTGGGACCAGCACCATCTGCTAGGGACAAGGGGCATGCTGCCTGCGGTGGGGGGCTAGGGGCCTCGGCCAGGAGCAATGCCAGCCTCCCTACCTCTCTGAGCCTCAGTCTTCTCCTCTGTAAAATGGGGGGAGAGAGAGAGACGTCCAGCTGTTGACACAGCCCAGAGGGACAAAATAGGAAGAGAGCTTGGCACACGCCCTTGCTGAATGAATGTCTGTGCGCGTAAATGGTTTTCAAGATACACAGGGCGGCAGGGCTGAAAATGTGAGGGCTCCCTGCCCCGTCGCCATGGCTCAGCAGGACGGAGAGCTACGCTGTGAACTCAGAGGCAACCCCCCGGGGGCGGGCATCCTGGAAGAAGGATCCAGGCTTGCTGCCTGTGGGGTCTGCACTGACCCCAGCACCAGCAGATGAGGGTGGGGTGGTGGGGGGCACGTCGGAGGCCAGCTGGCAGGCGGAGCCCCGGGCGGCAGGAAGGATGAGGTGCCAGCTCACGTCTCTGCTGGCTCCGAGCCTGCCCAGGTTGAGCTGGGCTCCCAGCCCAGCTCCCTGCCCTGTGCCTCCAGGGGCAGTACCACCCCCGAGCAACAAGCCTGTTTCTTCTCCTCCGCCCCCCCATACCCCCACCCCAGTGAGAACCAAGGGTCATTCCAGTCCTGTTCAGAGCAGGACGCCTTTCCCCAAGCCACTTGGTCTGTCTCCATGCGACCAGCTCTCAGACGGTCGGGGGTGCTCCTCCTCCCCAGCCCCTCACCCTGGCCTGGCCACCTGTCTCCGCTCTTCAGGGCGAGCCCCTCCTCAGCCCCTTCCTCCTTAATCGCTGCAACACGTGTGCATTTCCCCTGCCCCCGGCCCCTCCCCCCTTCTCTTTTTCCCTTCCCCAAGCTCGCAGCCCTGGCCCCGGAGTTTACAGCTGCAAAAAAACACACACTCATGCACAAAACCAACTGTGGAACGTTTTCCCGCTTCCGAGCTGGGGGGTTGTGGCTCCAGAGAGCTCTCTGCTAGCACCTGGCATCTAATCCACGTCCTCACCGCGCGATTTCTGCTCCTCCTGGAAGCCAGGGCTGGGGGTCGGAGGTGGTGACCAGGTCGCCGGCAGTCGCCTGCCTCTTACCCAGAGCTGCACGCACGCACGCACGTATGGCAGGACCTGGTTTTCCCATTTGGAGTGGCACGAGGCTCCTAAGTGCCAGGCTGAAGCGCGCTGCCGCCCGCCTCTCCTAACTCTGATTCATTCTTTTCACAAAGTCATTCATCCAGCCAGTGTCTGCTGACCACCCACTACGTGCCAGGCTCCCCCCGGAGCTTAGGTGGAGAACCGGCCAACCGAGCCTGGGACACAGGACCTGAGCAGCCCCGCACAGAGGCATCGATGCTCGGATGGGAGAGAGCAGCGTGTCAAGGCCCAGCGCAGAGCACCTCGGCTCACCTGCGCTGGGTGGCGAGCCTTCCCGACAGACTCGGAGGTGGAGGCTGTGTGCTCTTTCCAGGGAGGCAGGAGGCCGGGAGGAGGTGCTGGGCATACAAGGGCAGCTGGGGCTGCTGAGGGGAGATGGCTGGGCAGGGATGGCCCCAGGTTCTCCTGGAGACCTTGGACTTCTCGCTGAGGTTGTGGGTGCTAGGAAGAAAGCATCTGAGCAGAAAAAGATGTGACCACATGTCCCAAGTAGGACTTTTCATTGCAGGAAGCAGAAACGGGCTCCAGCCAAGGTACGACAAAACAGAGTTTTCTGGAAAGGTGTGAGGGAGCTCCCAGGTGGAAGGAAAGGTGGATCCAGTGCCTCCCGAAGGCTGGGAACAAGTCTGCAGCCTCTTCTCCAGGCGCTGACTGGCAAGTGTGGGCACCCCTCAGCCTCGCCCCCTGCCTGCTTTTCCCATTCTTCAAATTCCAGTTCCCAGGAGAACAAAATCCGAGTAGCCACCCAGCGACCACAGGAACAGGCCACGTGACCCGCGTGGGTGACTCCCAGGGACATTCTGGGGCCATGAAAGAATGCACTCGGCATGCATCCGTTTATACAGGCCGAGACAGGTGTCCGCAGAAGCCAGAACAGAGGCTGCCTCTGTTGGGGACTCAAGGACCACTCCAGAGTGAAGGGGGCGCTGGAGCCGTCACACGGCACTTGGCAAATCCCACCAGACTGCACGTTATGAGTCTGTGTGTTTTGCTGCAGATGACATCCTTACACCGTGATGAAACACAAAACGTTGAACAAAAGCTGTCCTTTTGCTGACAACAAATAAATCAATCCAACAGTCCTTCCTAGGAGAGAGTCAGCCTGGGTAACTCACACAGAGTTACCTAGAGGTAACTTGGCCAGAGGATGGGGGCCCTCTACCAGGCAGTTCCCCCCAGGCCTCTTCAAAAAGGGAAGATTATCTCCTGAAGGCAGAGGAACGCTGAAAGCGCTGGCGTAGAGAAGTTCCTGGTCTGTGCACTACAGACTTGAATCAATGTAACCAAGCAGAAAGGAATATTAGTTTCCTTCATTTAGTTACCAAGGAAACCTGTCTGGGGCGAGAGCAGGTGAGTAAGACTTGGATGCAGGCTGGTAAAACATGAGACTTATCTACAAGGCCCTTTTAGTGATTGGTGGTAGTTCGGCCACTAAGGTGTGTCCAGTTCTTGCAACCCCCTGGACTGTAGCCCGCCAGGTGACTCTATCTGTGGGGTTTCCCAGGCAAGAGTACTGGAGTGGGTTGCCATTCCCTTCTCCAGGGGAATCAGCTAACCCTTGGGTTCTCCCACCTCTTGCCGCCCCTGTGGACACGTGACTCAAGCATCAGCGTCTGTTCTTTCTCATTCTAGACTCCGGGGATGGGCCAGGATGGAAAGCGGCTGGATGTTGGGCACTGAGCTCACGGAGGACTTTTCTTCAGAGCTGCTGCCTCCAAGAAGAGAAGTATGGTCTCCCTGAATCAACAACTCTGACCTACCAAAAAAAAATCAGACACAAGTGCTGATCACATGGTCCATCAGCTGTCGGACCCTCCCCATGTGCTTCTCAACACGTGTGCTCAGATCCCTGCCTCCTTCGGGGCATTTAAACCGCGGCTGCCACCAGGGCCCCCCACTGGAAGGAGCAGGCCCTCTCCCTCTCTCCTCCCTGTCCTGGGGACCCCGGCGGCCTACACCCCTCCTCTCCTCCCCAGCCCATGGGGACGCTCATGGCCAAACTGCTCCTGCCCACAATCAGCAGCCTGGCCTTCCTCCCCACGGTCAGCATCGCTGCCAAAAGGCGGTTCCACATGGAGGCCATGGTCTACCTCTTCACCACGTTCTTTCTGGTGGTAAGTCTGGGGGTCTGGGGAGAGGATCCCCCATCTACCCAGAGCACCTTCCCAGGGACAGAGGACGGGGGCAGCATTTTCATCACTTTCCCACGTTGGGTGATGAAGGAAAGAGATGGAGGGAGTGAAAGAAAGAGCCCCCGAGAGAGGGCTGGGGGACCCCTTCTCTTGTCCCTGGCTGACGCCCCAGGCGGCTCCTGGCTCTGGCTCCCCACCCTGCCCCCTGGTACCCTGGGCCCCGCAGAGGGGCTAGCAGGGCCCAGGGAGCGTGAGGAGCCAAGGAATCTGCCTCCAGGATGCGGAGCTGGCCTCGGCCCGCTCACGTACGCCTGTCTCTCCTTCATGGGGCCTTCGCTTCGCGCTGGGTCCTTCTCGCTCTATTTATACTTCTGGCTGCCTGCTCGACTCCCCCCTCCCCCGCCCCCTCCTCCCCGTGGGTCTCCCCACCCCCATTCCCCGTGTTTCTCTTCCTGACTCCCTCTGGGTCTGCCTCCCCTTTGTTTCTCAGTCTGTCTGGTTCCCTCTTGATTTCTGGAGCTGCACGCCCATGGAATTTACTCTCTTTCTAAATCTCTGGGTCTCCCTCACTGGCTCTCTTCCCCCTCACACTCCGTGCATTTCTCTGGCCCTACCAATCCACCCCTCTAGCTTCTGTCTAGCTGTCTGTCTACCTCCCTACCTATGTACTCTCTCTGTGATCGGTCATCTATACATGTATGTGATCAGTCCTCTCTCTATCTGCCTGGTCGACCATCCATCCATCCATCCATCATCTCTCTACATCTTAGAGCCGTCCTGCCTCCTTAACCCTGTCCCTCTGAAGCTCCTTCCACCACCCGCCCCAGTGGACACCCTGAGTGGCCCCACTCTGTCTCCCCACCACCTCTATCAGTCCCGGCCTTTATTGAAGGCCAGCTCCCTGGGGCAGCATGCTCAGGGAGCAGCTGGATGGTAGGGAGGTGGCCTGCCCCTGCCCCAGGCAGCTCACTTCCCCAGCAGCAGCCCCTCCCTGCTCATTTGCGGCATCTTGTCAACAGCCCCTTCCCTCCCTCCTCTCAGGACCCCTGCTTGGGTGAGGGACAGGAGGTCTGCCCAGCAGGTGGGAGACTGGGGCCAGGCAGGCAGGGGGCTTCTCCGCAGGGATGAGGGCCTGCGGGGTCGAGGAGAAGAGCTGAGGTCACGTCCTCCAAGAGCCCACAGGAGACCCGGCCTGGGAAACCATGCTCACCGCTGGGCCACCCCTCCCTGCCGGGGTGAGCCGGCCCCACAGCTGCCTCTGCGGGCAGCCTGGGAGGCCGCCCCGCCCACCCCGCCCTACCAGAGGGACAGGGCCAGCTGCCTCCTGTGACAAATGTCCTCTGGCCACAAAGACTGCTCAGCCCCTTTCTGCGGAGCCCCAGAGACACCATCACTTCCTTTGAGTTTTGAAGTCTGTGTTGGGGCACAGCCGACACCATCCCAGCCTCTGCCTCCCACATGGCATCCTCTGTGTCCCCACCAGAAGGTGTGACAACAGCCGGACACCAGGCTATGTGCTCAGTCTCGTGGAATTCCCCGGCCCACACAACCCCATTCAGCAGGGGCTCTGATCTCCAGTCGACAGAAGCCCTCACCCTGGCCCCAGGGGCCGTCAGCCGCCCCTCCTAGCTCAGGGCCAGGACCCACCAGGTCAGCCTTCCAGGCCCCAGCCCCACACCCCACCCCCACCCCGCCCCTGCCACACGGAGCCAGGTCCTGGCAGACGCAGAGGCCGAGTGCCCCCTGCTCCTTGGCACGTGGCCCTTCCCCGAAGGTCACCTGCCCCACCTGACCCGCAGCAGTGAACCAAGGGCCTGAGGGGAGAGGCCTCTTTCTGGGCCAGCTCTCCTCCAAACCACTCCAAACCCCGCTTCGTTGACCCCGCGTTCACAAGCAAGCTGTTGGCCGAGGGCAAGCCAGCTTTGCTGTGAGCTGGGGTCACAGCTGGGACAAGGCAGACGGGAGGGAGGCACAGACGGCAACCAGAATGGCACAGCGATGAGGGCCTCCGTCCCACACAGAGATCTGTGCTTTTACGGGTGTACTGAATACCCAAGAAACAGCGGACGACAGGACTCGGGTGGGGCTGGGGCAGAAGGGGACCTGTGTCACTCACAGAGTCTGGCCCTGCCTGCCAGAGCCGTGAGGGGGAGCAAGTGCTCTGCTTCCTCTGTCCTGGAGGGGGGAGCACCTTGATCAGGCGGCACCTGAAGCTTCTTCTCTTTCCTGCGCCAAACAGTCATATCCGCCACCTGCTTCCTCCCCTTCAACCTTTTCTTTCCCTGTGTCTCTTCAAAGGGTGCAGCATCCAAAGCTCAGCAGGGTCCTCTAAGTAGGTCTGACCAGACAGCGAGGAGCAGCACTCTCCTCCCCTGTTCTGGACGCTATATCTCTGTTAATGCTGCCTCGGTGCCCTGCAGCTTTAGGCCGCATACAGCTGCAACCAAGGGAAGCTCTAAGCTGACCTCGCCTTGGCTTGACGCACCAGGTGACCCAGGGCTCCCCCCGGCCCCACCCCCCCACCCCACCGCAGCGCCCCTGGCGTCTCCAGACGTGGACTGCTCTCCTGCACGCCTCTCCATCCTGCTGAGCCGGGTTAACCAAGAGTCCATTGTGCTGGTCCCCAAGCCTGTTTATGCCCTTGAGCTTGTCAAAATAATTACATCACGTAATTAAATATTGCTGAAAATGATGAAATGTGTAAGCCAAAGGAGAGAGTTGTCCAGAAATAAGCGGACGGCTTTGAGAATACTGGCACTTTTCTCTCAAATTGCTTTCAAAGTTGATGCTGAGAGACGACCGTAGGAATCAGGGTGGGGGGTGGGGGGCTGAGAAGAGGATGCCAAGTTCAGCGTCTGCACAGGGCAGGTGTGGGGCGGGGTGTCTGCCGTCTGCCCTCACTGGACGGAACCTGAGGGCTGCCAGCCGGTGGTTCTCAAAGTGGGTTCCCTTCTGGCAGCACCCTAAGACCAGCCCGAGAGCCTCCTAAGAAAGCAAGTCTCCAGCCTGCACCCTGTCCTGCTGACAGGGCCCCTCACAGGCCAGGTCCGCACTTGCATCTTCAGCAGCAACCCCCAGGGCTCCAGAGGCTCGGTGATCAGAGGGGTCACTTGTGGGAGAGGAGGTACCCCCACTCTGACCTGGGCAGAGCAGACTGGTACCCAAGGGAAAAGGCTCTGGCCTCAGCTGAGCAGATGCTGAGGGAACCTGTAGATCCCGTGGGAGGGTCCCCACCTCAGTGGGGCTTTGGGGAACCCTATGGAGAGCGGTTCAGAGCGCCCCCATTTTTGGACAGGGAGGCAGAGGCCTGGGGCCATTCAGCGGCCTGCCCGTGGCGCCGGCTCGCAGGGCCTGGGGCCCCAGTGCTCTCACCTCCCCGTTGACCCTCCATCCGTGGCTCCCGCAGCTCCACCACGCCTGCACGGGGCCCGGCCTGACGGTGCTCTGTTTCCTGCGTCACGACGTCCTGGAGTACTTCAGCGTCTACGGGACGGCCCTCAGCATGTGGGTCTCACTGATGGGTGAGTGGCCGCCCCTGCAGCCCGGCCCTGCACGCGGGGTCAGGATGCCGCACGGCCCGCCGCCACCCAGGCTGCCCTGCCGACGGCCCAGCCCGCCACCCTGCAGAGAAAGCACCTACAGGACGTCAACGCCTCAACTCCCGTTTTTCATGACCTTTTAAAACTGTGCGTCTAGAAAAGGCCCTCAGCTCACCCCGCTCTCTCCCTCGCAGCGCTGGCCGACTTCGACGAGCCCAAGCGGTCGACTTTCGTGATGTTTGGCGTCCTGACCATCGCCGTGCGGATCTACCATGACCGCTGGGGCTATGGGGTATACTCCGGCCCCATCGGCTCGGCCGTCCTCATCATCGCGGCCAAGTGGGTGCGTACGTGCGAGGCTCAGTGCTTGGGCCGCCTGCCCTGGCGGTGACTCTTCCCTTCCGGGGTCTCAACCCACCTCCCACCTCATGGGCCAGCAGGCTGGACAGGGACTCAGCTAACACACAGAAAGTGACCATAGGCTGCCTCCGCCTTGCAGACCCAGTTTGTATTATGTCTGGACTCACCAGCTCTGGATCTGACCCGAGTTAGTTAACCTCTCTGCCTCATTTTCCATATCTGTAAAATGGGCTTTACAGTTCAGAACTGACCACATAGGGGTTGGTTCAAAGATTAACTGAGACAATGCCCCTTAAGGACTGGCACAGAACCTGGCTTCTAATATGCTCCACCAACAGGAGCTGCTGTTAGAGTCATTGGTATCATCATCATTATTATTATTGAAGAGAATGACTGGTTTAGAGATGCAGTGTCAATTGGAAGTGACCTGGGTTAATCTGGGAAGACTTCCTGGAGGGGGTGAGCCTTGAGCCTGGTTCAAATGAAGAGGGAGGGTATAGTGTGAGGTCAACAGGAAGACGGACTCACTCGTGAGCAAGCAAGTGGCCTGAGCCAGAGTTTCCAACACCGATGGCCCTTCGCTGGGCACGCAGGGACCTAGCGCTCACAAGGCCTTTTACATTCGGTCCCCAAGCCTCCCCCACCCCAAGGCCCTCCTGGCTGCAAGGACTGAACCCCATGCAAACTAGTCCAAGTGAAAGAGGGGTGCTTGGCAGAGTAGACCCAGGGCACACCCTGGGGCCCCAGGGCAGGGTTAAGGAACTGAGCCTCGAGGGGACGAAACTTAGACCTGGGAAAGAGGTGGGGCTGGGCAGGAGGTGAGAAGCTGCCCGGGGGAGGGTGAGCTTTCCAAAGTGCCCGCCTCCTCTCTGTGCCGAGAGCGGAGGATTTAGTTTGCAGTTCGGTTAGTGAAGAAAGCAAGGCTGGGAGGTCAGCAGCTTGACAAGAAGTCACGGTAGGACAAGCGAGGTCAGGCTGTGACCCCTCAGAGCTCTGGGAAGCCAAGCTGGCCCTGCGCTGACCCAGGAGGCCCTCGGAGAGGCGAGGGGAGGAAGCGCACTGGGGTCTGACTTGTCTGGGCCCGGGAAGGGCCCGTTGATTAACATTCTGGAATGTGTAAACGCAGAGAGCTGCCCTCCTTGAGAATTCACTCCCTCCTCGGCAGGAAGTGGGATAAAGGCTCCTTGTTCTGCCCTGAAGGGTTGTCCCTCCAACGGAATCTTGACCGTCTGGCTCTGGGCTGGATTCTAATTAGCCGGGAGAGGTCCCTTGCCAGTGTCCCCGTGAAGCCCCACGGGAACCTGGGGCTGCCTGCCTCCCTCCATCTGGGGCTCAAATTGTGTTTTCTAGACCATTGAATGTGGAGTTTATTTTGGCTATTCCAGGGCAGTTGTTTCCTGGAATGAGGGTGCATTTTTCTCCCCGAGGCTCGCCCCTTCTTGAGCAATGGTCAGAGAGAGGAAGTGGAAAGAGATGGGTGACCAGCTGCAGGGAGGGACCAGGCCGGGGCGCCCCCTGGGGCAGGGGCCTCGTGCCCGAAGGTGCTGGACAGGCTAAAGGAGGCCTCCCGGTCCCCGGGCACCTGCGCCCAGAGTCACTGCCCAGCTGTGCCCACATGCCACCTGTGACTTTGCAGGTCCTGAGTCCTCGCCAGTGGTGGAAAATTCCAGAACACTGAAAACCGGATATCGGTGTGGAATTTATTTAGTGGCAAAACCGGCCCTGACCCAGCAGGAAGCTGCTCACAGTCTCTGTGTGAGCCGCTGGAGGTGGGGGTGCACACGGGGTGTCCACCACCCAGAGCGTGTGTAACGGCAGGTTCCCTTGCTGGAATCTGAAACACCCTGCCGGCCGTAGCACTTGCGGTTTGCGTTCTCGGGACGCGGACCTGCCTTTCCTTCATCTGTTTAGCGGATGTGAACCCACATTTCTAATTCCTGCCTGAGTCTTACTCTAGGCAGCCCAGCTAGGGCACGGCCATCACACATGCCGGGCAGGTGTGTCTAGGAAATGCTGTGATGAGTCGGTCAGCTCTGAAAATGGCTAGAGGTCTCGCAGTGTCGGCCACACGCATCCCAGGCCCTCCCGTGGTCACCCCACCCGCACCCCTTGGCGGTAGGGAAACCACACGACTGGTCCCCTCAGGTTCCCCTCTGGCTGGAAACTCACAAGGCCTTCTCCAAGAGGCAGACGGGGCAGGGGGTCCTTGTGGGGTCAAGAGGCTGAGGGCAGCCCCTGTCGGCTCGCCTAGGCGGGGTCTCCCGCGGGTCCTGCAGCCGTGGAGCCCAAAGCGCCTAGACCCCTCCAGGAGGCCCGTTCCCCCCCCGCTGCCGAGGGTGCCCTGGTCGTGAGTGCCCGCAGCTGGGGCCTGAGACCCTCCCTCTGGCCCCTGTTCCCGCAGCTGCAGCAGATGAAGGAGACGAGGCGCCTGTTTCCGGACAAGAGCGTGTACACACAGCAGATAGGCCCCGGCCTCTGCTTCGGGGCCCTGGCCCTCATGTTGCGATTCTTCTTCGAGGTACCCTGGGAGGGGGTGGGGAAGGAGCCCCCAACAAGGGCCCTGGTCAGCCCCAGCCTGCTTGGCCTGAGGCTGGATGAGGCTGCTCCCATCCAGGAGGCTCCAGCAGCACCCCACTCCTGCTGACACGAGCACCCCCCTTCAATCACGGCCTGGTCCTTCCCCGGCACCACCAGCATCTCCAGGGGTGGGGGTACAGAGAGCTTGCATTTGGTGGGTGCACAGCACTGAAGGGGCCGGGACAGGAGCCACACCAGGGCGGGGAAGGGAGAGGGGAAGGGGGAACACATGGTGGGGGGGAGGGAGGAGCCCCACCCCACCGGCAAAGCCCCAGTGAATCAGCACAGACCTTCGGTGGTCCAGGCATGGAGGGCAGAACCACCATGGGCTGGACAGCGACAGGAAGCCTCTTGGAGGGGACACGGCCGGACTCCCGAGGATGAGCTGGGCGGTGGGGGAGGTACCCGCTGACCACGGCAGGTGCCATGTCTCACCAGGCTGGAAGCCAAGGGCTCAGGGCGGGCAAGCCGGTTGGAGGAAGATGGGCCTCGGGGCAGGGGCTGAGGCTGCAGACCAGTCCTGTTCGCCCCCGCAGGACTGGGACTACACCTACGTCCACAGCTTCTACCACTGCGCGCTGGCCATGTCCTTCACCCTGCTGCTCCCCAAGGTCAACAAGAAGGCCGGAAGCGCAGGGCCCCCCGCCAAGCTGGACTGCTCCACCCTCTGCTGTGCCTGCATCTGACCATGCATCCCGGCTCTGAGCCCCGCCTGGCCCCGGCCCCGGCCTGCCTGACCCGGAGGAGGCTGAGGCCTCTCCAGGGCTCCGGGAACCACAGGCCGGACGCTTCTTGAGAATTCACTTATTAGGTTTGTACTGGATGCTAAGCACCACGCTGGAAAGAAAAGAGCTTTCTCCCTTCTAGGCCAAGGTCCTGGCAGATGGGAGTGTCTGCAGAGTCCCGGAGCCAGCATCTGTCCCCACCCACTTCGCCCAGTCCCAGCCACAAGGGGCCCTGCCCGCGCCCCCACCATGTGCTCCCCACAGCACCTGCCACCTGCTTTCTCTGGGTAACTGGTCTCCCCACTCCTGACCTGTGCCCTCAGGCTCAGCACACCAGGCCCAGCCAGGCCACCCCGTCCCTGGCCCAGGCCTGCCTGTCCCTTGCTGCCCTTCCTGCCAGGCCCCTGAATCAAGCCATCTCCATGTCCTGGTCACCCTTGTCATTTCATCCAGTCCTCAAAGCAAGTCTGAGTAGATGGCAAGTTCAAGGCCCAGAGGTACCCTACTTTGATGGGGAAAGAAGGTTGGAAAGTGATGTAGGATTAAGATTCTAGTATGAAAGTCACTCAGTCACGTCTGACTCCGCGACCCCATGGACTGTAGCCTGCCGGGCTCCTCTGTGCATGGAATTCTTCAGGCCCAGAGCTCGAGACAGTACTGCTGGCCTCAGCCCACTGTCCTGGGGCTGGGCACCACTCCGGGCACCTCACTGTGGAGTGAGGCCCCTTAGGGCCTTTGAGATACCGCCCAGGGTGGGCAGGTAGGCCCAGGTCTGGAACCCTGAGCGAGGCCCCCAGGCTGGCCCCACAGGGCAGGGCTCGCCCCCGTGTGCAGAAGTCAGCCCGCTCCCGTCCAAGGGCCCACTGGCACCGCCAGGCGGCGGGGGCGGGAGCTGGCCGCCCAGACATCACCTCACGGAGCCGAGGCTCCCAGCTCCCAGAGTGATCGGGGCGCATGCGTCAGGCAGGAGGTCACCTACAGCTGTCTGCAGCCTGTTTGTGTTTCCAGACGTGCAGCTACCCACGTACGCGCCCACCACGTAGGGCGGCCCCTGGTTTGTCCTCAAGTCACCCTGTCCACACTTCAGGGGCCGGGAGAGAGCTAGCACCAAGGGTGGGGGCCCAGGCAGGCCCGCAGCCCGGTCCCCGTGTGTCTGTGGGCCCCCTTGACTGCCCGGGGGTCCCGCATCCTGGGGGTCTGGACACCCGCAGCCCGGCCCTGGCCCCACTGCTTTCTGTCTCCACAGCCCGTTAGTGACAGAGCAGCCTGCCCACACTCAGGGTCCTTGCCAAGCCTCGTGGGGCAAGAGCTAGCTCATCACAGCTCCAGGGCCATCAGCCAGACGTGTCCCCATGGGAGGGCACAGAACACAGAGGGGCCCCGGCCCAGGGGCGGGCAGGTGACTCCTTGATCGGCTCCGGGCCCTGTTGCGGGGGTGGGGGCACACGTGTGCATGCACAGACACACAGGCACAGCTGAAGAGGCTTCAGGTCTCCCCTCCGGTCCCGTCGCCCATTCCACAGGGGGAGACTCACGGCTCAGCACCCATGCCAAGGCCAAGGACAGACACGGGGGGCCGCGCGGGTGGAGGGGAGCTGGGCAACATCACTCCATAAATCTGCGAGGTGGCTGGCCTCTGCCCCCCCCCTCCCCTCTCCCCCAACCATCTCCCCAACCATCACCTCCCTCCGGCCCCACCAGACCCCCCCAGCGAGCACGCCCCAGCTCTCAGCCCCGCGGCAGTGCAGTGCGTGGAAAGTTGGAGGCCGCAGCCTGCTCCTGAGCAGGGAGGAGGCAGGGGCCTGCCAGGCGCGTAAGGGCTGCACCCACAGGCAGCTCACTGCGGCTGCCCTGATTTATGAGGCCGTCTGGGAGCCCAGCCAAGTCTGTAAGTCGTGGACAATTAGGAGGCGCGCTCCAGGCCTCAGCCCTGTCTGCCTCTCGGGCTTCGGGCCCAACTGCGCCCCTCCTGAGCACTGCTGGCCCCGCAGGGACCCCCTCGGAGGGTCCCAGGGGTGGATCCTGAGCCCACTTTGCAGATGAGGACCCTGACGGCCGGGGAGGTGGCAGCTGGCTCTCACCCCTTGGGCATGGACCGCTGAGGTGGTGGCAGTGTCCAGGGTCTTGCCAGACGCCCCAGAGGCATCTTCCTCTGGCTTGAAGGGACGCTTTGGCATCTTGACGGGGAGGGGTCTGCCCGAGAGTCAGAGGGGAGTCCCCAGGAAGGGGGCTGGGAAGAGAGAAAGCCACCCAGAGAGACCCCAACACCTCACGACTAAAGGACCAAGGTCAGGGGCCTTCAGACTCCAACAAATCCCATCCCAGTGCCAGGGAGTCCCAGGGTCTTCTGGTCCCTGGAATCCGAGACTCAGGTCCCTGGTGCAGGAAGCACCCCCTTCCCGTCCACTCCCGGGCCAGCTTGGGCTCCAGACAGGACTGGCCCTCCCCCCCAGCCCCGATGCAGGGAGGACTGGGGTCCCTGAGTCCTGAGATTTCCAAGAGTGAGTGCCTGAAAACGTCCTCCGAGATGTTCCTGGAGGCCTAGAGTGGTGGCGTGCCACGGAACCCGCTCTAACGGTGGAAACGCTCACCCAGCTCGGGCAGCGTCCGCCTGACACACAGGCCCGTGAGCCTCTCAAACGTGCCTGGCAGAGCTGGCTCTTTAAATGGCCGCTGAGTCTAATTGATCTGAATGTAAATAGCCACACGGGTAGGGTTGCAGCTAAAGCACAGGATGCCTGGTTCTATTTGAATTTCAGATGATAGATAATCATCTTGCCTCAGCGTGTCTTACATGCGGAGCACGCATGCAGGAGACACACTTAAAATGACCCTAGCCCTCTGAAATGTAAATGTGACCCAGTGTCCTGTGTTTTATGGGGCATCCAGCCCCACGGCTAGGAGCTCCCCACAGGGTAGCGCATCTACAGGAAGCAGGATGGGCAGCTCCCTGGACACGTGGGTTTGGGTGCCCAGGGTTCAACCAAGTGACACAGGCAGGGAGGCTGCAGCGCCCAGTGCAGGCTGGGCGAGGCGGGGGCTGGGCGGGCACGGGCCCACACTGGCCGCTCGGGGCCTGGGCTCGGCTTCCAGACCCTGTGGAGTAGCCGATGCCCTGGCAGAGCACACGCGCGCCCCAGGCCCACTCACGCGCCCCCCTCCCCGGCACACTCGGAGCCCCGTCGGAGGAGGAGGGCGGGGGGCGCGCCGCACACCTCTGGCAGCCCAACGGAGAAGTATTATAAACATTCACAACAATGTAGACAAAACAGTGTGTTGTAGCGGGCCCCTCCGCCTCCCCCGAGCTGGGGAGAGGCTGGCATGGTGGGGGAGGGCTCGGCCCCAGCCCCGCCGGGGCGTCCTCTGTTTGCACAGGCGGAGGTGTTTTCGTCTGAGGGCAGTCTGCCTGCTGTGGCCTTTGTCACGTCTGCTACTGAGATTTCCTGTCTCTGCTATTCTCTTCCCCGGCAAGACCATCTGAAACCCAAAACTTTTATTGCCCCTTTAAAAAAACGGCTTTCCGGCTCTCGCCATCTCCTGCATCCCTGTCTGCTCCTCCCCCTGCTCTAGCCATCTCCTGCATCCCCGTCTGCTCCTCCCCCTGCTCCTCGGAGCTGCTGTGATTGTAGTTAGGGGAGGCCTGCTGGGCGCTGGTGCTGTGGCAGGAATTCGCCCTGGTCGCCGCCGCAGGGTCTTGGCGGCAGGAGCTGCAGGGAGGAGGGCCAGGTATGTGGGCAGGACGATTCTGCAGAGTCGGCAGGAAGCCCCAGGGTGTAAAACTCAGGCCTGCCGGTTAACGCAGCAGTGAGCTGAGAGCCGGGTCCGCACGGCACGCACCCCCCGGGGCCCTGGCTGCTGTCCTGGCCACCCCCTCGAAGCTCGGTGCCCTGGAGCCTGGCTCTTCCCATCTCTGCGCCTGCTTTCCCCACCTTTGACCAGGAGCAGCAGCCTCTCCCTCCCGGCTCTCAGGCCCATTAGGGCGAATTGGGTCCGAGGCTGGCTGGACCGAATGGGTCTCGGGAATGAAGAGAAGAACGCAGGAACAGGAGGCAGGAGGTGGAGGCCGGGTGGGTTGGGACACAGTCAGGGTCCCGGCTGTAGTTATCTCACCACATCCCCAGGCAGGCTCGCTGAGTCCCTTGGTCCTCTCCGCCTCAGCTCTCGACCATTTGTAATGGCTCTCACTTCACATGGGTTTTGCCAAGATTAAATGAGATCATTGAATACAGAGCACTAGCAAAGTATCTCTTTAAAAGTCACTGTTTAATGGGGTCATTGTCACCGTCATCATTAGCAGTCAGGGACGAGCAAAGGAGTCTTTAGAATGTACATTGTAGAGCATCCTGACCCTCGGGGGATGTTCACCCCAAACACTCCCATTTGACAAGGAAATAAAATGCTTCAAAACAAGCGTGTATTATGCATGAAGGAATTAAGCAAGGCAGGATGCCAGGAAGAGGCAGGTTTGCGACCGAAACTAGAAAAGCCACGTGGACGGAGCCTCGGAGCCTCGTGGGCCTGCACACACCTGGCTCTTGGGCCTCACTGGTGACGGCCTCACAATCCCACACTCCGAGTCGAACTGTCTCCCTGAGTTCTTTCTTGCACCCTTCCCGAGAGTGGCGAGAAAACCACTGCTGACCCAAAGGTGAGACGGTGCCAGCAGCTGAGAGGGGGACGGTCCACGCTCCCATCGCTGGCGTGTGTGCCCCAGAAATCACCCAGACGCCTCTCGGGGGCTCTGAGGAGCGCTGGCAAAGTGAGGGATGGGTGATCTATGAGAACAGGAGGCCTAGGAGGCTGACTAGAGGGTGGGCAAGAGGGGGCAGCGCCCCGAGAACTCCGTGGGCTGCCGTTTTACGGTCAAAGGCAAAGTGCAGAGGGGAGAGGACCAGCTTCTTCCTCTCTCTTGAGGAGACATCACGCTTGCATCATCAGCTCCTCCTCCACGTCAGGCAGGGGGCTTTCCCGGTCCCCACATGGTCAAGCCGGGACCATCAGGGCACTGTGGGAATGAGCAGAAGGTGGTAACAGATGCTAAAAGTGGCACATGGTCCCGGGTTTCTGCCTAATGCCACCTTTCCCTTATATTCTTGTCTCTAGTGTGCCCAGAGGAGCCTGTCCTAGGAATCACTGACTCGCTGAGCTCACAGGGCGGGATGTGGGGCTCACGCCACTGTGGCTTTCTGGTTCCGGGGCACCCTCGTGCTTCTGCTGCACCGTTTTGTTGCTTGGCAAGCCAGTGTGGTTTTGTGGTTACGCCAACCTGCTTTCTTGAGTCGGGTCTCCAGTACTTTTTTTCTTTACTTAAAATCCCCTTGTGGGATTGACTATTTAATCGCCCTTTACTCTGTCCCAAACACCAGGACTGAGATTCCCTGGTGGCTCAGCAGTAAAGGATCCACCTGTCAAGGCAGGAGACACAGGCCATGCGGTTCGATCCCTGGGTCAGAAAGATCCCCTGGAGAAGGAAATGGCAACCCCCTCCAGTACTCTTGCCTGGAGAATCCCATGGACAGAGGAGCCTGGCGGGCTACAGTTCGTGGGATTGCCCAGAGTCGGACATAACTGAGCCCACATCACCAGGACAAGAGAGGTGATTTCGTCTGGCGACTCCGGAGGGCCTGCAGAGGTCCTCAGGAGCCCCATCCCGCCAGCAGAGGGGCGCCGCACTGCGCAGTACCGCCCACCCCCCATGCACAGCGGTGGAGCAGCCGCTAACAGTTCCATCCAGCCCTCTGGGAGCTGGGCCACAGCTGGAAAGACTCAGGGGCCCGGCTCGGAGGCACCAGAGGCGGCTCTGACCACCTCACGTTCAGGGCCAGGCTGGGTGGGCCGTGGAGAAGGAAGCCGCTGGCACATACCTGGAGCCGCACACCCAGCCTGACCGCCACCTTGTCTCCCATCAGGGAAGCTGGGTCCCTCCTGCCTTCCCTGGGTTTTGCTCTCACGGGAGCCTGCTGGCCAAGAGCCCCAGGCGGAGCCTGGTGAGCGGGCAGCCGTGGCCACATCTGGAAGAGGTTTGGCAGAGCCTGAGGCCCCCCGCGCCACAGCGGCCAGCCTCGGAGCTGCAGCTGATAAGTGCCCGCCTCTGGCTGGGACTCCAGGGATCTTCCGGCCCCCAACTCACAGCCCTGAGTCCAGGGGTGGGCAAGGAGGGGCAGGGGCACGGGGCACTCTCTGCGCTCAGGCCTCTGGCCAGCTCCAGAAGTCACATCATGGCAGGACCCAAACGGCTGGCTCATCCCCGCTGCAAACACCTACTTTTCTGCACAAGGTTCCCCATGCCTGTGTCCTCAAGATGGTAGTTGTCACCACCCATGTCAGACTCTGGGGCCTGGAAAGGGCTTGCACACCTATGATCACCCCTTCGTCCCCACCCATCTTGGCCATCCCCCTGCATAGCCTGGAAGATGTGGATGGCTGGGTGTGGGTGTGTCTGGGATCTCAGACCAAGAGATGTGAGCTGTTACCCCATCTGGTGTGGGGTTTCCCCATCCAGCCCGGATGTCACTGGGCTTCCTGTCACCACGGAAGCCTCACTGTGGACCAGCCAGGCCACAAGGCACTACACCCTGCCGTGAGCACTCAGGGAACTTGGCTGCTGGGTTCGTGGCCACCACTGTGCAGCAGTGAGCGCCTCCAGATGTCCGGGGATCCCAGGGAGCCTCCTCCATCGCCCCCAACCCACTGCCAAGTCTGGGGCATGACTGATCAAACTGGCAACCCCAGCAAACAAACCAGGGCAAGAATCAGAAAAGGAGCAGGAAGTGGAGGAGGCAGGAGGAGCCAAGGACAAACGCAGCCCACACCTCGCCTTCTGGACGCTTACCTGCGCGCTTTGTACTGACTCCTGGCCTCTCGAGCTCCGAGACAGGCTCTGTGATCCTCCTTACCTTGATTTCCATGAAGATGTGTTCTTGATTAATTTGTGAATAAGGGGATTCTCAGGCTATTTTACCGTTGTCATTATTACCGATTTCTGACTGGTCCTGAGTTCAGCGGGTGCTTCACAATGGGCCATGGCCACTTTATGACCAAGTGTGTGTGGTCAGTTGCCCTGGGGGCCCTGACCACGTCTGCTGGTCACTTCTGGAGGGGTCCCTCGGAGCCAGTGTCCTGTTGCTTTGCTTAGACCCCCTACGACCTCACTAAGTAGTTGATGTCAGGTACTTGCATCTGGGAGTCGCCCAGTGTGTCTGACTCTTTGTGACCCTATGACCTTTGAGGACCTGCCAGGCTCCTCTGTCCATGGGACTCTCCAGGGAAGAAAACTGGAGTGGGTTGTCATTCCTTCTCCAGGGGATCTTCCCAGCCCAGGGACTGAACTCGCGTGTCCTGCATTGCAGGCAGATTCTTTCCTGCTGAGCCACCGTTTAGAAGGTTTGTAAATCTCATGGTCTGAAACACATAGCCTTTAGAACAAAGGATGCCGGAACAGATGGATCTCCACAGTCAGAAACCTCACACCCTGTCCCAAAAGTTAACCCCAAAACACAGAAAGCCTCCAGCAGAAAACATAAGAGGAAATCTGTGACCTTGGGTGAGGCAAAGATTTCTAAGATATGACACCAAACCAGTCCATCCAAAACCTATCAATAAACTAGACTGTATCAAAATTTAAAGCTTTTGCCCTTCAAGAGGCTTCATTAAGAAAATTTAAAAAGACAAGAAACAGACGGGAAATATTTGAAGGAAATACTTGAAGGACGTATACACAATAAAGGCCTTGCATACAGAACATACAAATAAGCCTTTAAAACGCAGTGAGAAGACAGACAACTGAAGGAAAAAGTAGGCAAAACTGCGAGGGACACTGCACCAAAGATTTATGAATGGGCCATAAGCATATGAAAAGATGCTCAACATTGTAAGTCACCAGGGAAATGCAAATCAAACGACAGCGAGACACCACCGCAGGCGCCCTGGGGCGGCTGTGATCTTAACGACCGCACTCCGTGTGGGCAGAACCATCCAGTTTCTACAAGAGGTAAAACCAGAGAGCTGATCGGTGACTGCCCAGGTCTGGGGGTGGGGAAGCAGGACTCGCCTGCAGATAGGCACAGGGGAATTTGGCGGGGAGGGTGGTGGACGCTCCTTAAAACCGGACTGTAGGACTTCCCTGGAGGTCCAGTGGGTGAGCGTCCACCTGCCAATGCAGGGGACATCAGTGCAGCCTCTGGTCCGGGAGGACCCCACGCCCCTTGGGTCGCGGGCTGCAGCTCCTGAAGCCGGCGTGCCTAGAGCCCGCGCTGTTCCCCGAGCAGCCTGGGCGCTGCGGTGAAGAGCAGCCCTTGCTTGCCGCAACTAGAGAGAGCCCGACCGCAGAGACCCAGGGCAACCGAAAAAACTGGGTTGTAGTGAGGGTCACATTCACAAAAGCGTTGGGTTTAATATGGGTGGATTTATGGGGGGTAAATTGCACATCTAAACTCGTTTTTTGAAAATTCTCCCTTTCCAACTGGTGGATTTGTGGCTTCTCCTTACAGTTCTGCCAAATTTTGCTTTATAATATATCTTGAGGTTTTGTTATTAGGTACATTCAAAAGAAGAACAGTTCTATCTTCCCAATAAATTGAATTTTGTTTATCATCAGGCAAGGAATGAACAACTCTTTCTAGTAGTTCTTTTTGACTTGCAGGATGTTTTTCTTTTTTTTCCCCAAGCTTTAAACTTTTTATTTTGTATTGGGGTATAGCCAAGTATAGTTGAATACTCATTGGAAGGACTGATGCTGAAACTCTAGTATTTTGGTCATCCAATGTGAACAGCCAACTCATTGGGAAAGTCTCTGATGCCGGGAAAGATTGAGGGCAGGAGGGGAAGAGGGTGTCAGAGGATGAGATGGCTGGATGGCACCATCAGTGCGATGGACACGAACTTGGGCAGACTGTGGGGGAGGGGAGGGACAGGGAGGCCTGACTGCTGCCGTCCACGGGGTCGCAAAGAGTCGGACCCGACGGGGCAACTGAACAACAAGACGGTAAAGTGTGTGTTCCCAATATGAAGACAGTCTTTCCAACATTCTCTGGCTTAGTATTTGCGTAAATGCTTCCTTTCTATCTTTTTGTATCTGTATGTCCTAGATAAGTTTCTTACAAATATCAGCAGAATTTTGTCCTTTTTACCTGGCCTGAAATCACAAAGTCTCATCGCTATAACTTTTAATTGTCCTATTAGTTTCTATGTATTGTAATTGCCAATATAGTTGGACTGATTTCTACCACTTTGTTAACATTTTGTCTTTTTTATGTTTTGCTTCCTCTCTCTTTTTGCCTTCTTCTGGATTCTTTTTTGTCCTACTTCCGGAGCTTTTTAGTCCTACTTCCGTCTCCCTTGGTTTAGAACTTACTCACTCTATTTCTGTTCTTTGAGTGACTGTTTATCAAAGCCGATTCTAAATTAATACTTTTTCTCTCTTAGAAGCTTTTCATCCCAAATGACCCCACACACCCCGCCCCTGCAGCTCTGAGGCCAGTCTTACCTTGCGCTTCGCACTGTCTTCATTTAGACCCCACACGGCATTTTTGCTGGCTGTGTTTGTCCCGACGTGCCCACACGCGTAACCATGTCTTTGACTTCCGTCCTCTCTAACATGCCTGTTGCCCACCTGGGGTCACTCTCCTTCTGCCTCAAGTATGTCCTTTAAAGCTTCCTCAAGCACAGGCTGCTCGTGGGACACTCTCTTGGTTTTCCTTTGCCCGTTACCGCTTTCCGCTGTTGACTTCTGGGCCAGGAGCCTTCCGCTTGTGGCATTTTGACGACACCAGTTCTCTATTTTCAAGCTTCCGTTGTTGCTCCTGAGAAGCTGGCTCTCGACACCGGAGTCCTTGAAGGCAACCCTGTGTCCTCTCTGCCCCGTCTCAGGTCTTCTTCTGGCCTCGGTGTCCTGCGTGTTCACGCTGAAGTCAAGAGGTGTGGACCCCGCGTTCTCACGGTGCCTGAGATTCCTTGGGCTTCTTATGCTTGGGTCAGCTGTCGTCCATTACACTTGGAACCGTTTCAGCCTCAATCCTCTACAAACGCTGCCTCTGTCCCTGTCTGCTTGTCTCTTCACTCTCTGGAGCTCCAGCTAGCAGTATATTTACCCTCTCACTCCATCCTCTGTGATTTCTTTTTTTTTTTCCTATTTCCCAGGTGCAGTTTTCCTAATTCCTTTGACGTTCTCCTTCAGGCCACTAATTTCTCTCCAGTTGTGTCTAAGCTGTTGTTACATTTACCCTTTGGTTTTTAATTTCAAATATTACGTATTTTTTTACTTCTAGGAGTCGGCTTGCTATCTACTGACGTATTCAGATTCCTTTCATTTCTTCTATAAAACATATTCACTTTGTCTTCTGGGTCTGATAGTTCTAATACCTGAATTTTCTGCGAATCTGACTCCGTGCACGCATGCTTAGTCGCTCAGTCATGTCCAGTTCTTTGCGACCCCATGGACTGTAGCCCCCAGGGCTCCTCTGTCCATGGGACTCTCCAGGCAAGAATAAACTGGAGTGGGTTGCCATACCCTCCTCCAGGGGATCTTCCCAGCCTAGGGATGGAACCCGGGTCTCCTGCATCGCAGGTGGATTCTTTACTGTCTGAGCCACCGGGGAAGCTTGTGCACGTAATGAATCTTTACTCTGAGTTGCTCATTGGCTCTGGACTCTGTGAAATGCCTGTGAGGCTTGAGATGAAGGTGGATTCCTTTAGAAAGTGCTTGCAGGACTTCCCTGGGGGTGCAGTAGCTGTGACTCTGCACTCCCAGTGCAGAGGGCCAGGTTCTATCCCCGGTCAGGGAACAAGAGCCCACACGCCCACCTGAGTTTCCGCATGCCGCAGCGCAGATCGGGGGTCCCAAATGCAGCAGCTAAGACAGGGGACGGCCAAGTAAATACGCAGCTCTTCTTAAAAAAGAAAGCGCTGGCAGTCTGAGAAGCCTTTAAACTAAACTCCCTTGTTTGAAGTTTGGGAATAACTGAGAGGAGATGGATTCAGGCTGCACAGACCCCTGAGGGTGAGTCCATGATGAGGGATTCTTAGAGCCCAGTTCCTCCTCTCCTCAGCACCAAGGCCTGAGTCAGCAGAGCCGATGCGCTGCTCGGAGGGCAGGCCGGGTCCCCAGCACGCTGGACGCGAGGTTGAGGCCTCGGGAACCCTGGATGCATTGAGGTGGTCTTCCCTTGGACCCCCAGCATGCCCTCTCTGAGACCAAAGGGAGTCAGAAAACAAACGAGGCTCTGGTCTGTCTCCGAGGATAGAGAGGTTCCGATTCTTCCAATTCACAACGAGAAGCCGGGCTGTTCTCAGCACAGCCCGTGAACAGCAGGACCGGTGCACCTGCTGGCGACCACCAGCTCCGGTCAGCCAGCCGGCGGTGGTCTCACCCAGGCACGGCGCTCCCTCGCTGAGGACCGCCCGGCCCCCACCTGCTCCCCTCCGACAGCCCTCCCGGCCGGACGCCACACTTAACGGAACTCTGTGCCAGGCAGGCAGGCGGCCTTCTAGGGGCGCAGGGGCTTGTGACCGTGGCTCTCTCCACCCTAATGAGTGACCCGTTCAGCACGTTTGCTCACACGTGGGGGCAGCAGTCTCGTGCTCCCCCCACCCACTGAAGCAGAGCCGTTTTAGCTTGGCTGCTTCTCTCTGGGCCCCCACTTTGGCCAGCCTGCCCTGAGGATTCCGCACCTCCTAGCCAGCTCAAAGGGTCGCCCAAGCGGCTCAAAGGGTCGCCCAAGTGGCTCAAAGGTAAAGAATCCACTTGCCAATGCAGAAGCCACGGGAGACACAGGTTTGATCCTTGGGTCCGGAAGATCCCCTGGAGAAGGGCATGGCGACCCACTCCAGTATCCATGCCTGGATAACTCCATGGACAGAGGGGCCTGGGGAGCTACAGTCCATGGGGTCGCAAAGTGTCAGACACAACTGAGTGACTGCTCGCACACACACGCACACACACACACGCACACACGCACACACACGCACGCAGCCGTCTCAAGGCAGCGTTCAAGAAGTCCCTCCCTGGTGGTCCAGTGGTGAGGACTCTGCTCGTTCACTGCTTAGGGCCGGGATTGAATCGCTGGTCAGGGAACTAAGATCTCACAAGCCGTGTGGCGTGGCTAAAAAGAAAAAGATAGCTTTCAAGATGAATATCTTATTTTACCCAGAATGTGTAGCTGCTTTTAGTGAGAGGGTTCGTACAGGTTCTTAACTGGGTGTTGTGATGGGAACATCTTTTGCCTTTACTTTACAGATGGGGAGACTGAGGCTTAGTACGTGTGTGCATGCGCAGTCCTGTCCGACTCTTTGCAACCCCGTGGACTGTAGCCCGCCGGGCTCCTCTGTCCATGGGATTCTCCAGGCAAGAATAACGGAGTTGGCTGCCATCTCCTCCTCCAGAGGATCTTCCCAACACAGGTGTTGAACCTGAGTCTCCTGCATCGGCAGGCAGATCCTTCATCACTGAGCCATCTGGGAGGCTCAACGGAGACTTGGGGACAGTCATAACTCGCAGACCCTAACCTGGGATCCCAGACAGCCTGCCTCCCGGGTCTATGCACTTAGCTTCTGCCGTTGGCTTGCCGAGTCACGGGCAAGTACTCAACAAATGAGTCAGTAGCTGGTGAGTTCATTCATTCATGCATCAGATAGTCATTGAGCGTCCTCAATTTGCCGCGTGGTCTGAGGCCCTGAAGATACAGCAGGGGCCGAGGAGGGCGACATCACGGCCCCCAGAGAGTTCACATTCCAGAGGCCACTGGGGAAGGTCAGTGGCTCTGCATCTCCTCGGAGACCTTGGCCTGCACTGGCCTCTCCAGCGGGGCCTCAAGTCTGGGACCCCTCCTCAAAGCACTCCTGCCTCTGGGGGGCCGCGGAGGTGGCCCTGCTGACCACGGGAGCCCCGGGGCCAGGCTAGCTCTGTGATTTCCCAAGGTTCGTGGCCCAGCCGGCCTTGAACCCAAGCCCGTGGTTTTCCAGCCTGTCTCCATCAAGGTGAGGGCTCCAGCCAGGATTCAGGTGAGCGATTCCGGGCTGGCATCTCTGGGCCCAGGGAGGGCAGAGGCCACAGCAGTCGACGGGCCTCCCTCTGCTGGCGACCCTGGTGGTCGTGATGCGGGAGTCGCGAGCCACTCCATCAGAAGCTGGCGCCACCCCTAGTTTAACAAGCCTGATGCCTTTGCCTGCAGGCGAAGGGCACCCCAGGGACTGGGCTGTAGACAGACCTCAGCTCGGACGTTCCTGGGAGAACTCGGGGGGGGTCGGCACTTGCCCACAGTTCGGTCAGCCAAGCAGGCCTCAGCCTCCACCCTGTCACCCCCTCTCCCCGAGTCTTGGGTCCCGGAAAGGGTCCCGATACCTGTACCACTTGGTCAGCCAAGCGGCGGGGGCAGGGCGGGAACAGCTGGGCACAGCTGCCTCCCGGGGACACTGCCCTCAGCGCGCCTGGAACACAGGGTCAGACGCCACTCATTCCCCCGTTCCAGAAGTCCAGACCGAGGGACGGCGTGTCCTGGGGCGGGCTGGCCCCCAGCCCAGCCTGACAAAGCAGCGGCGGGGGACAGAGCTCAAACCCGAGGAATGCGGGCTTCCTCTCTGCAGCCGCTGCCCAGAGCTGGGCGCTGTCTGTGGGGCAGGGCGTCGTGCCGGCCCTGGAGTAGTGGGGGTGCGGGGGATGGGGGTGGTGACCTGAGCTTCCAGAACCCGGGGTTGCAGCTCCCACCCGCCTGCTCTGGAGCCAGCACTGGGATCTGGGGACCTGGTGCGACTTGTCCTGGAATCCTGCACACGGGCCGCCGCAGTCCATGGGGCGCTGCCCTCCCAGCCCCCACCCAGCTAGCCAGATGCTGGGACCAGGTCACAGTCTGTGTCCAGCTGGAATCCCCGCGTCAAATCCCCCCGGCCCGTCAGGCCTGCAGCCCCGGGTAGGAATGGGAGGGGGCTGGCCTCACCAGCTCCCTGGCTCCGTCTCCTCACACACGCCCCCCCATCCCCAGAGCACCTAATGCCTTTGCTGGGAAATGGGGGAGATGAGTGGATGTTCGTGTGTGGCTGTGACGGGTGTTGGGGGAATGAGTAGGTGCAGAGGGAGGGGGGAGGGGGTGGGTGTTGGGGTGAGCCGGTGGGCACGAAGGTGAGGGATCGGTGAGACGGTGAGTAGGTGGGGAGGTGAGTGGGGGGTGGGAGAGTGAGGGGGTGGGTGTTGGGGTGAGTAGGTGGGGGTGAGTGGGGGGTGTTGGGGGTGGACGTGGGTGTGAGGGTGAGTGGGGGGGGTGAGTGGGGGCAATGAGTGGGGGGTGAGTGGGGAGTGTTGGGGTGAGTGGGTGGGCGGGAAGGTGAGGGGTGGGTGAGAGGGTGAGTAGGTGGGGGTGAGTGGCGGCAGTGACTGGGGTGGACGTCACCCCCCAGCACCTGGACACCCGTGCTCCCCTCTGCGCCCCTCCACCTGCTCTCATCCGGCCTGCCTTCCAAGACCAGGCTCAGCATCTGCCTCTCCCCTGAATGCCTCCCCAACTGCAGCTTCCATCACCCCCGCCCCCCGCCGCTCCTCCCTCGGTTGCTGAGGCGGGTCTTGCATCCAGGTGCGCATCACCCCCTGAGACCCCTCCACCCCCGCCCCCAACCCTCGCTGACCTGGGCTGTCCTCAGCTCCAAGCCTTGCAAGAAGCCGCCGCCCGTCAGCCTGTGATAGATGAGCGCTTCTTGTTTTCACACATTTTCATTTTACTTCTTTAACCACATAAGCAACACACAGGTAGGCACAGGTTGGGTCAAAGCGACCATTCAACTCTCTTACAAAACGGGAATTCCCTGGCGGTCCAGCAGCTAGGACTCCGCACTTCCACCAAGGCCCAGGGTCACTTCCTGGTGGGAGAGCTAAGATTTCGCAAGACGTGAGGCCAAAAAAGTATAAATAAATAATGACTCCAGTCGTTCTAGAAAAATTCAAACGTGGTGACCAAAAAGACCGTCCAAAGCACCTGAGGTAACAGGCACTTTTCTCCGCAGATGGGGGTGCAGGCGTGGTGCTGAGGAGCCAGTTCTGCTCCGGAGAACTAACTCCATCCCCAGAGGACCCTGAGGCGGAAGGCCACTCTCATCACGAGTTACAACGAGGGGACACGTAAGTGCGAGGTCAAGGTCAAGGGCGCTGCTGGCTGGGAACCTGTGGAAACACCACCAGGTGTGTCTCCTGTGACCACACCCCACCCCTCTGACCACACCTCCATCCCTCTGACCACACCCACATCCTTCTGACCACACCTCCATCCCTCTGACCACACCCCCAACCCTCTGACCACACCCCATCCCTCTGACAACACCCC
>ML660779.1:10117213-10147561 GCA_007570785.1 Antilocapra americana | reverse complement strand
CACCCCACCCCTCTGATCACACCTCCATCCCTCTGACCACACCCCCACCCCTCTGACCACACCCCATCCCTCTGACAACACCCCACCCCTATGACCACACCCCACCCCTCTGACCACACCCCCATCCCTCTGACCACACCCCATCCCTCTAACCACACCCCCATCCCTCTGATCACACCCCATCCCTCTCACCACACTCCATCCCTCTGACCACACCCCCAACCCTCTGACCACACCCCATCCCTCTGACCACACCCCACCCCTCTGACCACACCCCACCCCTCTGATCACACCCCACCCCTCTGATCACACCCCCATCCCTCTGACCACACCCCATTCCTCTGATCACAACCCATCCCTCTAATCACACCCCCACCCCTCTGACCACACCCCATCCCTCTGATCACACCCCATCCCTCTGACCACACCCCCATCCCTCTGATCACACCCCATCCCTCTGACCACACCCCCACCCCTCTGACCACACCCCATCCCTCTCACCACACCCCACCCCTCTGACCACACCCCATCCCTCTGACCACACCCCCACCCCTCTGACCACACCCCATCCCTCTGATCACACCCCATCCCTCTGACCACACCCCATCCCTCTGAACACACCCCCATCACTCTGACCACACCCCATCCCTCTGACCACACCCCATCCCTCTGAACACACCCCCATCTTTCTGACCACACCCCCATCCCTCTGACCACACCCCCATCCCTCTGATCACACCCCATCCCTCTGACCACACCCCATCCCTCTGATCACACCCCTACCCCTCTGGCCACATCCCATTTCTCTTCTCGGTCTGCCGCTGGGTCCTTTCTCAAGTCTGTCACCTCACAGGGTGGACAGGGGCCCTGGGGGTTCACTGTGGGGACAGCCCGGCCCCAGGACCCCTTCCCCGAGGCCAGGTCAGCTGCCCCAGCCCCCAGCCTGCTGGCCAAGGCAAGAAGGCCAGCTCCCAACAGAGGGAGGCCCAGTCTGCCACAGCTCAGTCTCCCAGAGGCCAGGGGCTGGTTCCAGGTCTCTGCAGCTGCAGCCCAGGTCCACTAGCATCGGAGGAGCAACAGAGGGGCCCACACGGCAAGGACGCTGCCCTGACCTCAGGCTGAGACCAGGGAGGGCTCCAGTCACAGGACACGTCCCTGCCCTCGCTAGAAGGGGCGTAGGCGAGCTGGACTTCCCACGAGGCGAGTCCCGTCCACTGGACAGTATAAGCATCACGAGACTGTCGCCCCCGCAGAGTCCGGGGGACTGGTGCTCTCAGCACACAGAGGAGGCCAGGGCAGTGTCCTACACCCAAGAGTACCACGTCTGTAGGCAGAGAGGGGGCCACGGGACAACAGTCAGAGGACGCGCCTGGACCAGCCTGGTCAGATCCAGGCTCAGGCCCCAGCCTTGTGGGCGGGCCGCGCCGGGGCCATCCTGCTGCTGATACACGCATGCAGGGAGCACAACGCTTCCACCGATGGCAGGTTCGTGCGGACCTCAGTACCAGAAGATGGTTACCATGGCCCCTGGGGAGCTCAACTGGAGGAAGGCCAGTCAGCCACGCACACAGGCCGCCCACCTGGTGGACGCTGGGTAGGCCCAGGCCTGGCCAGGATCCCAGGCCGTCCAGCCCACTCTCAGCCCCTCCCACAGCCAGGCCCACTCCTGGGGAACGTTCCAGAGAGAGTGGGAATCCAACCCCAACAACCAGCAGCCCCCTCCTCCTCTGCCACCACCAGACTCCTGACCGTCCACTGCAAACAAGTCCATGGCGCTGACCCTTTAAGGACCATGGGGACCCAGGCTCCATCCTTCAGGCCTCAGAAAGCAAACCCCACTCCTCACCAATGAGCCAGGGCCAGGCTTCTCCAAGAGCCCTCTCCTCAGGCGGCTGCTCTGTCAGCCCCGAGACCTCAGTCTTGCCACAACGGACAGCCCCTGAGACCCCCGCCGGGGGTGGCACTCCCCAGGATCTGTATCTCCCCAGATGGAGCCTCCAAAGGTCAAGGGCAGTGGAGGGCAGGCCCCCGTGCTGCTTCTTCCCCTGAGACCACAGCCATGATTCAGATGCAGGAGGCCATGCAGGCCGACAGAGCGGCTGGGGGCCAGGCCCCACTGGGGAGGCGGTGGACATGAAACACACACGTGACAGACACGCCACCACCACGCCGCCCCATGCCTGGCTCAGCCCCGGTGTCAAGGCTGCCCCTCGACAGCCCGCTCAGCCTCAGGGTCCAGACGCCCTGAGCCTCCCTACCCACCGGATCCCGCCCTGGGGCCTCAGGACCACCCGGCCTGTCCCTGCGACCCAGCACCCGGCCCCCACACTACCATTCACGCTGAGCTTAGGCGCCCTTGTCAGTGCCAGGAGGCGTGGGTGGCCGCCATCCAGGCCGGGTCCCGGGCCCCTCCCACGTGCCCTCCCACTGAGCTTCTATCTCCCCCAGCAGACCCCGAGCCCCTGCGGGGCAGGGTCCAACCCCACGGCTCGGCCCAGAGTTGGGCATGAATGTACCAGAGGACGGTGCAGCCGGTGTCCAGGCACCCAGGGCCCCCAGCGGCCTGTCCCACAGGAGGCTGGGCGTGCACACACATGCACGCACAAACATACATGTGCACGCATGTCAGCCCCCTGTGTGTGTGCAGTGGGCTTGGCCTCCCAGCCTCCCCCTCCCAGAGGGCAGGGAGCATTCTGGGCACCCCGAGAAGAAGAGCCAGTGGGAAAACAGGGTCGGACACCAGCTCGAGCAGGGGGCACGCCTGCCCCAGGGCACCATCCAGGGCACGCACATGGCCCTGGCCCCAGACGCTGGGGTGCTTGGCCTCTGGACCCTGCTCAGCTCCCCACCCCAGCTCCTCTCCCCGGAGACTCCCAGCCCTTCTGGAAACTCTCTGGCAGTGGCGCTGAGGCTGGTAGGGAGGTCGGGGTCTGAAGTGTGCCCCGAGCCCAGGCGGTGAGCCTGCCCCTGCCTTCTCCCAGAGCCCCCCAGCCACTGCCCGGGTCAGGGCTGCCAGGCTCCCAGGAATGGGGCTGTAGCCTTTCTCCGTCTCTCTGCCTGTGGCCGGTGGGCATTCCTGAGGGCTGGGCAGGGAGCAGAGGGCAGCCTGGGCCCAGGATCAAGCTCACCAGGCAGAATCTAGTCTCATGTGACCCCGAGGTTCTCCCCAGGACAGCATGGTGTTGCTGATGGAGATGCTGGAGTTGAGGGGCCGGGGTGCAGACTCCAGGGCCACACAACAGAACCCCCTTAGAGAAGATGGCCAGGCCTGGTCTGCTGTCCTGGCCTCTGGTCCGTGGCTCTGAACACAGTCTGGCAGAAGGGGGAGAACCTGGGGGGCAGATCCCGCCTGTTCTTCGCAGCCCCCAAGCCCTGCCCACTGCAGAACAGGGTGAGCCCACTGCCCACAAACAGGGGGCAAAGCCCGGGCAGAGAGCCCCGCAGTCACCTCCCAGCACGGGGACGTTGGCCAGTTGCAGGGCAGCTCTGAGGCTCAGAGGACAGACTCCCAGCCGCGTTACCAGGAGCAGGTTCTCGGTCTCTGCCCACAGACTAGGGCTCCGGGGCACCCTCGCTGGCCCCTCCTCCTCCTCTGCCTCGCCAGGGACCCCAACAGTCCAGTCCTGGCCCCCGCTGGGAGCCCAAGCCCCCTCCCCACTCCCCATCTCGAGGTGCCTTTGGGTCTCCCCGGTGGAACATTGTTGACATATTCTAAGCTGTCAGCAAAACAAGATGAAAATTCAGTGATTACTTTTGGCAAGGGGTCCTTGGGCCAGCAGAGGGGCCAAAAATAACCAAGGAGAGGGTTCCAGAGCCACCTGCAGCCCGACCTCAGTGCGGCTCCGTCTGAGCACGGGAGAGGGGCCTACCACAGGACAGGGTGGGTGCAGGATGCGCTGGAGTTACACGGGAGCGGCGGGGACAGAGTGAGGCTGTCGCTTCCAACACTGCAAAGCAGGGAGCGTCCAGCTGTCTGAAAAAATGTAATGTCATACTTGAGCAGGAGGAGCAGCTGCTGGGCGACTAGGCGGTCCACAAATAGTTGGCTGCGTCCTGGGAGAGGGTGTTGGCTGAGGCCGTGAAAAGGCGAAAAAACGCCAGGCTGGCCAGCCATGCTCAGCCTCAGCCCCGCCCTCCCCAGGCTCAGCCAGTGCTGGCCACAGGGGAGGGGCGTGAACCCCAGGGTGGTGAGAACCAGGGTCACAGCGCATCTGGCGGGGCAGAGGGTGGGTAGGAGGGACCTGGGTCTGACCCTTCCCAGTGCAAAGGCCAGAGCAGGGAGGAATGTGCTTCCCGGGTCAGGCCTGACCCAGCTCCACATTGCAGGGGCAGGCAGCCAGCACGGAGGCCGGTCAGCCTCATCCTGGCTTTTGCTGTCGCCTCTTCATGCCCCGAGCAAGACACACCTGCCCATGAGGCGTGCCTGGCTGGGACCCCGAGAAGGTCCCCAGAAGTGTCTGCTGGGGGCTGTCTGGCCGGCTCTGCAGCGAGGTGACCAGAGGGGTCCGGCCAGGGCCGCGCTCTGGGACTGGCCACCCCATACCTTGGAGAAGGCTGGTTGTCCCCTCTGCCCACCCGCCTACCTGCCTCCGGGGCCAGCCCCTCTGCCCCTGCCCCTTGGGCTGGAGAGGGGCTTTCCACCATCACCTCCCTCCTGCCTCCCTAACTCTCACCTTGCCAAGGACGCGGGGCGGGAGCAGGCCCTGTGGCTCCAGGCGCTTGGTCGCAGACACGGGCCCTGCAGGCCCCTGCTCCCAGTGGGAGGCCACGCCAGCTGTCGGGGTCCCCTCATCCTTCGCCCACCCGAGCGGTGCCTGAAGGCCTCTGATGACCATACCCCGGTGCCCAGGTGCCCCAGCACAGAGGGAAGAGGGGGCCCAGTCAGGAGCACTCCCACAAGCCCGCCCCTTCCATCTCCAGGCCATTTTCACAGGGAAGGAGGAGTTGATGGCCTGTTGCAGTTAGCAGTGCTTGAGGCCACGACAGCCAGAAAACCAGCTCACATAGCAAGGTGCCCAGCCTCCACATCCCCCGAGAACCAGCTCCTGCTTCACCCTGCTCGTCATCCTAGCCTGGGCTCCCGTCTCCTGGTCACAAGAGGGCCACTGTATCCCTGGGCAACACGACTGAATTCCAGGCAGGAAGAAGGGGATAGGACCCGAAGCCTTGCTCATCAGGAAGGTGGCCCTCCCTGGACGCTCCAGACTAACCACACCCCTGGCCAGAAGGGACTCACATGGCCAGCCAGCTGCAGGGCGGCTGGAGGGCCTGTGAGTTCAGTAGGCATGCTGCCACCCCAGACACATCATCAGGGCCCTCTTGGGAAGGAGGCAGAATGGAGTAGAGGAGCAGTGTGGTCCCAGCGACCCGCGGACTGTTGAGGAAAGGACACTCCATCTGGGGCTCACCTACGGCCACAGAGCTGGAGGGAGCCCGCCGGAGAGGAAACCAGCGAAAGTCTCTCCCTCAGGGCGGGCCCTCCAGGCCCCAGGGGCCGTTTGAACCCTGCCTGGCAAACACCCACAAGCCCACACCCAGGCTGCGAGGAAAGAGGCCAGCTCCCTGCCACCCCCGGGCTCCTGTGGCAGGGCCACACAGAGCAGACACAAACACGTGCATGCACACGCCTGCTTGTATACACACAGGCGCGTGTACGCAGGCACGCTACGTTGCTTCAGTCGTGTCTGATTCTTTGCAACCCCGTGGACTGTAGCCTGCAGCCTGCTCTGTCCTTGGGGCTCTCCAGGCAAGAACACTGGCGTGGGTTTCCAGGTCCCCTCCGGGGGATCTTCCCGACCCGGGGACCAAGCCTGGATCTCCTGCACTGCAGGCAGCCTGCAGGAGTGCACGCATGTGTGCAAACACAAACGTCCGTGGTGCGCAGATCTTCACACGAGCACATGCGTGCACACATACACTCACGCACACGTGCAGGCACACACAGCGCGTGTGAGGAGGCTCGAGTCCACGGGTTCATGTGCGTTGTGAGCATGTGCGTGTGGGGTGCACATGTTTGCAGCCGTGGGCACGGGTGTATGCATGCAGACACACACACGTACACATACATACTCACACACAAGCTGCCAGCTCCCGGACCCTTCTCTGCCAAGGACTCCCAGAGCAGGCCTCCAGCCCCTGGCCCGGCCTTCCTGTCACCCTTGGCAACGTCCAGCCCGCCAAAAGCCCAGGCTTCCCCAGACTCAGGCATCTGGCTGCCCCAGCACCCCTGGAAGAGAGGGGAGACGGGGCAGCAAAATCCCCACATGGAACGACGGTGTTTATAAAATGGGTCACTGAATCACACAGAGCAATGTTCCCCTCACCGGTGCAGCTCCTTTCTGGACCAGCTTTGGACAGACACCTGTGCCAACTTCTGGCTGGCGGGGGCTCCATGGCCTGGAATAACCACAGGGGTGGGGCCGGAGGCCGTGAGGCAGCCGCTGAAACCACGATGAAGCCACGCAGCATTTTCTTGGACGCTGGACAGAAATGCAAGCAGGAGGCCACACACAGTCTGCCCTCACCCTGTGCGGGGCAGTGGGCAAGGCTGAGGCCTCGGGCAAGGTCTGGAGGGGCTGCTTCTCCCTGGAGGATAGAGGATTCCAGCTCAGCAGGGGTCTTGATAAGTGCTTGTTCAATTAGAGTCAGGAGGGTCCGGGGCCTCCAGCCCTGACCTGAAGGTCTCCACGGCCCTCCCATCCCCAGAAATGCACATCTTCCCCACCAAGGCCCAAGGAGGACCGCTGTGGGGCAGAAAGGCCCTGCGACCCTGGGCAGATGCCCCCTTCCCGCCCCCCACCCCTCGACCTTGCAGTTTTTCCCCACCCCCTCTGCCACCTTCCTGATCCTTTTTCAGGAGATCATAAATATGGAAACAGAGGGAAAGAACGCAAATAGAAAATGGTAAAAGAGGTTTCCTCTGGGTAATGATATGCATGCTTGTCCACAATCTCAAATTTTTTAAAATAAAACACCTTCACCTCCTGGGCCCTGATGGAAACCCCAAAGGGCTCTCAAAGCAAACGGTGTGAGTCTCAACTTCAGCCACCAGGTGGCGGCCAAGACCAGCGCATCCGGCCTCTGACCCACCCCAGCGCGGGCGAGGGCGTGGGGCTTCCTCCAAGGGTTTTCTGGTTGCACGAGGTAAGAGAGGCCGACTGTCCGCTGCGGAGGGACCACAGAATACCTCCCTGCCTGTGGGCCCTCCCAACAATGCCCAGGGGCAGGGACTGCCATCCTCATTGGATGACTGGAGAACTGAGGTTTGGGATGGAGAAGGGCCTTGTCCACCCTCGCACCACCCGGCGTGGGCAGAGCCTGAGTTGCAACTCCCATCTCCCAACTTGATCTAACTCACTCCACAGATACCCAGGGGTCACCCGGCTTCACTGCTGCACTCAGGACGGCAGGGCCGGGGCGCACGCCCAGCTGTGGCCTGCAGCGAGCCAGGATGAGCCCGTTTTGAGCCCAGTCCGCCTGAGTTCTCACGGCTGCCCCAGACCCCGTAATCCACCTTCCGCAGCCACCCCCAGGGGTGAGGCTCCAGAAGCGGCCTTCTGCAGTCGAGTCCAGGACTCATCGGGGTTCCTGTGCTCCAGTGTTCCAGTGGGGGAGCCTCCTGGGGTCCCCCTGGGGCTGCCACAAGCAAGGGCTGAGCCGCTGGCTGTAGGGTTTGGCCCAGGGTGCGGCTGGGAGGCTGTGCCGCCCCCGGCCCAGGGACACCCTGACCCCCACTTGGTAACCCACGTCAGTGGGGGTCTCGGAGGGGCCGGTCCCGTATCAGCCAGACGGAGGACAGGAAGAACAAGAGGCCAGGGCTGCAGCCAGGATCAGAGAGGGCGCCAGGTCCGAATCCTCAGGGTCGGGAATGACGTCAGCCGGGGCGGGGGGGGGGGGGGCAGCCGGAGCGCCAGACAGCTGGGTGTCAGAGGCCTTCTCCCCGGGGGGCCCGGGCTGGCCCATCTGAGAGAAGGAGATGAGGGACAGGACTTCCTCTGGGAGGGGCCCACCTCACGCCCCCCACCCCTCCCGTCCGTCCCTCCATCACAGCAGGAGCCAGGGGCCAAGAGGTGCCCCCCGGGCAGTGACTCCCCGAACCTCAGTGTTTTCCTCTGTGAAATGGGGATGTGGAAGACCACAGAGGCAGGACAAGGACCAGACACGACAGCCCCGGGGGCCGCCCGCGGTCCCGCCAAGCTTCCCACCTTCTCCCTTGAGATGACAGGCCCGAAGTCAGGTTCAGCCTCGCTGCTCCCTTCCTCAGAGACCTTTCCCCCTGTGCCAGGGAGTCTGGAATGCAGCTCGGTTAGTTTTCTGGACAACAGGAAGCCAGCGGATCCTCGGGAGGGCCCTCATCACACAGCAGAAAGATTCACAACAAGGCTGCCACCCACTGCTCTCCGCCCTACAGCAGCGCAGGACAGGGGCACCAGGTTATATCCATCTTACAGATGAGAAAAATGAGGCTGGGTAAAGGAACTGCCTCCTGGAGCGGGATTCCCAAGAAGCCCCAGAGTTTGGCAGAGAGGGTCGTGGCGGCCTGAGACCCTACCCTCCGTTTCCTGCACAGGGAGGACAAGGTTCGGACTAGGTCGCTTGTTAAGCTCCAGGCCCTAGATCCGCCAGTGAGGTCCAGGAGATACGGAGTGTCTCTGCTCAGCGTCTCTGCACAGCGTCTCTGTCCAGCCCCGCCAAATCCCCAGCCCCGCAGTTCTGCAGGACGGTTACCTTCCGGCCACTGGGGCTCCTGCATCCAGGGAGAAGCCTGCCACAGAGCTGCCATGTTCCCCAGGGGCAGGGGCCAGTGGGTGGAGGCCTCCTCCCTCCTCTAAGGAAGCCACCCCTTCTGGGGCTTCCCCAGGGTGTGGCTAGAGCTGGGAGGCGGGAGTGAGCCCCCCCCACTGCCTAGTGGGTGTGTCCAGGGCCCTGCCCTGGCCCTGCGGAGCCAGGTGCCTCCTCCCCCAGAAGTGCTTTCTGCTCCCTCTAAGCTGGAACTTCCGTGTGGGGTCTGGGGGAGATGAGGGAAGAGGGGCTCTGCCCGACTCTGTGGGACCCCATGGACGGTAGCCTGCCAGGTTCCTCCATCCATGGGATTCTCCAGGCAAGAACACTGGAGTGGGTAACCACTTCCTCCTCCAAGGAGGAGGGGCAGACTCTAAATTCCAGTGGACAAGGGACTTCTGGGCACTGGCTGTGTGCCCATGCTGTGCCAGGTGGCGGGGGGGCGTGGAAGAGGGGGCATAGGCCCACCCCAGCACCAAGGCCAGGTTCTGGAGCAGCTGTCTGGGGCAGACCCGGGGGGAGCAGGAGGAGACAAGATGAAAGGGTTCAGAGGCCGGAGGACCACAGAAGTGATCTTTGCTGAAGGATGTTATCCCTTACGGGCAAAGACGTTCATCCCGTTGCAAATTTTAAAAGCAAAAACAGGTAGGGACTTCCCTGGTGATCCAGTAGCTAACACTCTGTTTTCCCAGTGCAGGGGGCCTGGGTTTGAACCCCAGTCAGGGAACTATTTCCCACTTGCCATAACTAAAGATCCCACACGCCACAACTAAGATCCAGGGCATTCAAATAAGTAAACATTTTTATAAGCATATTAATTTAGGGGGAAAAAAGCAAAAAGCTGAGAAATAACCTTAATGCCCACAAAAAAAGATTCATGAGCAATTCCAGCTGCATCCACTCAAGAACCTTAGAAACCCATAAGAGGGAGGGGGCTGTGACCAAGGAGGGTCATACAAGATTTACCCCTTAGCCCAAAACTGACAATGGCCTGGCCAGGAGGGGAACGTCTCCCCCTGCCCTTCTTCGTTATTTCAGCTGGTCTAATAGTTAAATGGACACAAGACAGATCAACAGGAGGAAAACCAGACAAACAAATTGAATGTCATACATACAGCGCTTTCATAGACATAGGACCCAAGAAATGACCAAAGGCACGAAGCCTTTATGTTATCTAGACAAACAAATAACAGATCTGTCAAGAACTGGCAAGACAAAGGCGCTTAGGCTTGCGTACTAGTTAGTGAAGAAACTGAGCGGAGTTTATTACCAGTTTGCTTGCCCTGATTTCCCCATCTCTGGGGATAAGCCTGACTCTGCCTCCTGGTACAGGAAGGCTAGTTTCCACATGGGAAATTTATTTCCTGCTTTCATGGGGACAGAGAGTAGGGTCAGAGTCTCCTTCTTGCATCCACTGCTTTTATCAAGTAGGTTAAATTTAGAGTAATCAGTCTGCCACTTTGGCGTATTTTGGGGTGGCTTGCCCTGAGCCCCATGAAACCCAACCACCCATAAAAAAATGGAACTCCCACATACAGCAACAAAAAGAGAGCAAGCCACTAGAGAACATAGTACAGATGAATCTTATAAATG
The DNA here is from genome assembly GCA_007570785.1 of Antilocapra americana. Lineage (NCBI taxonomy): Eukaryota > Metazoa > Chordata > Mammalia > Artiodactyla > Antilocapridae > Antilocapra > Antilocapra americana. The sequence continues at coordinate 10,137,187 of ML660779.1, read as the reverse complement.
TATTGTGTAAAAGAAGCCAGAAAGGAAGAACTTACCATACAGGTCTCTTTCTATGAAACTCTAGGAAAGATTAATGTAATCGACAGTCAGAGATAGATGATCAGCAGTTGCTTAGGGATGAGGGAGGTGTACTGAATGGGAAGGGGGATTCTGGAGGATGGCAAGGTTCTCTGTCTTGACTGGGGGTGATCCTGTTGTCAACATTCATCAACCTACACACTTAAAATGGGTTCATTTTTCTGTGTGTAGATTGTCCGTCAATAAAGCTGACTTTAAAAGAAAAAACATTGGGGACTTCCCTAGTGATCCAATGGTTTAGAAGCTGCCAGCCAATGCAGGGGACACAGGTTCAACCTCTGATCTGGGAAGATCCCACATTAAAAAAAAAAAAAATTAATGGGAAAAAAATGGGGGGAGGGGACGGGGAAAAGCCAAAAACAAGAGCAGGAGTCCATTCAAGAGGTTCAAGAGTAGGGAAATCTCATCCACAAGGACAGAGGTCAGTGAAGGGACCTCAGGAGGGTGCACATGTGTGGAAAGAGGCACTTGGGGCTTTCTGGAGGTGATCAGAAGCTTCTTTTTTAATATTTATTTGGCTGCGTCGGGTCTTAGTTGCAGCATGCAGGATCTTCAATCTTCATTGAAGCATGTGGGGTCCAGGCCCCCAACCAGGGATCAAACCTGGGCCCCCTGCATTGGGAGCTCAAAGTCTTAGCCACTGGACCACCAAGGAAGTCCCAGAAGCTTCTTTTGTGATCTGAGCTGCCATTCCTGGGGCCACACAGAAGTGTATTCACTGTGCTTACATCTGAGATGTTGCGACTGGGCTCAGATTTGGCTGCTTGAAGCTTGCAATCCAATACTCAAGAAACAAGTATTGGTAGGAAAGGAAAGCTTGCTTTATCTAGGAGGCCAGCAACCTGGGGGAGAAGGCCGACTCCACTTGCTCCTCAGGGGATTTTCTGGATTTTCATAGGTGAGGGAGGGCTTCCCAAGGGGCGCTGTGCTGCATTGGGTTTAGTCTCTCAGCCGTGTCTGACTCTGTGGCCCCCTGGACTGTAGCCCGCCAGGCTCCTCTGTCCATGGGGATTCTCCAGGCAAGAATACTGGCATGGGTTGACATGCCCTCCTCCAGGGGATCTTCCCAACCCAGGGATCAAACCCAGGTCCCCCGCATTGCAGGCAGATTCTTCACCATCTGAGCCACCAGGGGAGCCCAAGTGGTAAAGAACTGGCCTGCCAATGAAGGAGGCATGAGAGACACATGAGGAGGCATAAGAGTTGGTTCCTGTGTCACCACTCCAGTATTCTTGCCTGGAGAATCCGATGGACAGAGAAGCCTGGCAGGTTACAGTCCATAAGGTCACGAAGATTTGGACACAACAGAATCGACTTAGCACACACGCATAGGTGGAGGGAGGGGGCTACATACAGAAACAGCACAGTCAGCTCCAACAAGCATCTTGAAATCGGTCACACAGTGGTCTCATCAGTGACATCTTAAGTACAGTTAATTTTCAGTTCCACAGTTGGCTTGGATCCATTTCTTTGAGGCCAGTTCTTGGAACTGTGTGAGATGGAGCATGTTATGTTACAGTTACGGTCTGGTCATCAGGAGTTAACTCCCACCTGGTGGGGATTTCAGTATCAGCCAACAGCTCACAGGAGATGACTCAGAGTATTATCTATAGCCTTTGAGGGGGAACTAAGAGGTCCTTGACTTTGTTTAATGACTAAACTTTATTATTTTTCCTGTTTGCTTTTCTTTGCTTCTGCATTTTTTTCCCCTTTCTCTGAATAAGTTCATTCTATGGCTAGCGTTCTTCTATAGACAAAAGGCAGGTGAAGGACATCAGGGTGGTGTTCTGTCCTGGGAAAGCCCCATTGGGTCCCGCGCAGTGTCAGTGTCTTCTATCTCAATTTTCAAACTACAGTCATGAGGGACTACGCAGCGTTGTAGCAGGAGTCACCACTTATTGGATGTGCTGAGTCCAAAGACTATGTCCTTGATAGCAACAAGAAAATGCTTGAAAGACAGTGAGAAGTGTCACACGATCTGATGCACATTCAGTGTGCAAATATATAGATACGTGGCAAAAATAGGGGAAGCTGAGGCTGTTGGCAGAGCGCGTGGTTTTCCCACGTCTCTGTTTTCTCTATTCTAATGTTGTATGGTTATACTTTGATGAGTATAAAAGAGAACTGTAACAACTCTTTAAAACTCTATGCTATTTTGACAGATAAAATTTGGAAATAACCCAAAGGCTCAACAAAAAATGATAGGTTTTAAAATATATGTGGACATCCATTCAGTACAGTAGGGTCTAATTCATTTTCCTCTGTCCTCTCTGAAAAAGTCCAAAGGGAGAGTTGACACTAGTAACTCCAGATATTTTGTCATTGTTGTCTGGTGTGTGTGTTTGTGTGTGGATTGGGTTGGTTTTTTTGTTTGGTTGGTTGAGGTTTTTTTTTTTAGATTGGACTTCCAGGGAATTTTCAGTTTCTGCTTTTCCTATTTGTAAATTGTATCTTATTACCTGGATGATATGCTACAAGCCCAGGTCACTCCACCTATCAGAAATGGGAAAATATACAAGTCTCGCCAATGGGAACCACCACCCCCTCCTCCCTCTGCCTTCTCGGCACACCCCGTGGCTGAGGCGGCCCTGGATCTGGCAAGCCGTGTCTCATCGCGTTGGGGGACTGCGGTGACTCCAGACGCATTGTGGCAGGGAGAGAGGGAGTCGAGGGCAAGGCGGAGCCCACGGCCTTTCTTCGAAGGGGCACAGCTGTCCCCTGGGTGACCTTGGCGCCTTGCGGCCCCTCTCTGGGTTTCAGCTTCCTCCCGCTTACACCAACTGGGCCCCGGGTGCGATGCAGGGAAGCGGTCTACGCCCCCAGGGCTGGTACCCAGCTTGGACCAGGCCCCATATGACTTCCAAGCGTCTCCCCCCACTCCCGTGAAGGGTTCCTATCGGCCTAGCTGGCCCTGCCGCCTCCAGGGGTGCACGAGGGGCCTGCGGCGTCCAGAGAAAACCCTGCCTCCGGGTTCGGATTACTCCGACAGGGACCCAGGTCGGCTCCCGGGAAAAGCCCGGCCGCCCCACCCAGCTCTGCGCCGGCATCCTCAGCATCCACACCACTCGCGGCCGCCCCATTGGCCGACGCCCGCTCTGCAGGGCCGCCCCGCAGCCAATCGCGGCCGGGGGGTGGAGCTCCGGGCTCCGCCGGATGCTCCCATCCGCTGCGGCCCGACACGCCTAAGGCCAGAGCTGCCCCGGCCCCTTGCGGCGCGCCCAGGCGGGAGGAGCCGGTCATGCAGGAGCCGCTGCTGGGAGCTGAAGGCCGGGACTATGACACCTTCCCAGAGAAGCCGCCCCCGTCACCAGGGGAGAGGACGCGGGTCGGGTGAGAGTCGCTGGGCGTAGGGTCTGCGGGTGGGGGATGCGGATGGCCTGGTAACCTCCAGTGGGCAGCTGGCTCCCCCACCTTGGGCCTCCACTGACTGCAGGTGAGTGGCCACCGAGGGGCCGCCTCGTTCAGGCACACTAGTCCTGGTGCCCCCCCACTCCCCACCCAGTTCTAGGCCCAGCCCCTAGCTGGCAGAGACAGGGCCATGGACGCCCAGAGAGGGAGAGGGGTTTGCCTGAAGTCAAGCAGCAAGCCTTGTGTGGCAAAGCTGGGGGCGGATGTCCCAGCCGCAGCAGTGGGCTGTCCTCATGCCCTGGGGCTTCTCCCAGAGAGCTGGTGCTCAGGCCCGGGAAATGCCAGTCTGATCAGCTCCTGACCCGTCCGTCCCCAGGACTGCCCTCTAAGCGGGCAGCCATTGTGATCAGGCCGGGCAGCAGTTGGGTGGAGGGGGGGACTCAGAGATCCTGAGGGATCTGCACCGCCCCCACACACACCAGGGTCCTGCAGAACAGGAGAGTGTTCCTGGCTACCTTTGCTGCTGTGCTGGGCAATTTCAGCTTCGGGTACGCCCTGGTCTACACGTCCCCCGTCATCCCCGCCCTGGAGCACTCCTCGGATCCAAACCTGAATCTGACCAAAACCCAGGCATCCTGGTTCGGGGTAAGGGCCACGCTCTGAGCTGACAAGGGATAGGGCAGGGGGAACGGGGACCCACTGAGCTCTGTCCGCAGCTAGGAAACCACCAGGCCCCCTGAAGCTCAGCCACAGGACCCCCTCCAGGGCCCTGGTCTTCCCCTCCCCCATCCATTCCAGGTCGGCAGTAGGGGTGGGGGATAATGAGGCCAGATAATGGCTCCGAAATGAAAGGGGGAAGTGAAAGCTGATGGAGAAGGCGTGGGAAGGAGCAGGGGGTGGTGTCCCTTAAGATCTCCACCCAGCAGGGCTGAGGTTCCCCAGATCCCCCCCCCGCCCCCCCGCACACACCTGGAGCTGGGCCGTCACAACAACAGGCACCTCCCTGGACTAGGGGAGGCAGGGCACTCTGGTACTAATGGAAGGAGCACTGCTGGGCCACAAGGGTGCCAGGCGAGAAGGTGGGCATGTGGGCAGGAGCATGGGTCCTCAGAGTCCTAAGGTGTCATAGTAGCCTTGGATTTGCAAGATAATGACACCCAGCGTGCTGTGCTCCTAGCCTGTGCTGGGCCCTGCTCAGCACTTCCCACAAGAGCTGGTTCACTCCGGGGCCAACCCTATGAGGTGGGGGCCACTGCTCTCCCTATAATGCAGCTGTAGAAACTGAGGCTCAGACAGGCTAAGCAGGATGCCCAGGTCGCTGACTGGATCCAACTCCCCGTGTACTCAACAGGGAGTCCAAGAACCCCCAAACCTTAAAATCCAAAGGGCTTCCAGTCACAGAACCCTCCTGTCCGCTATATGACAGTAATAGGCATTTAACCATCAGTCTGGACAGAACCGCGGCAGACACCTGCTGTGGCTTCCCTCAGACAGCTGCCTGCGTGCTGCTTGCGCCCCTCTGGGGACAGGAGGCTCACTGCCATCCAGAGCCCCAGTCCTCCAGCCCAGGACAGCCTGGGAGACCAGCTGTCCCTAGGCTCTGGTGACGTGGGGAGGGTGGTGCTGGGAGCCCAGAGTGCCCAGACATGCCTGCCCCACATCCTTCCTCTGCAGTCTGTGTTCACCCTGGGTGCAGCGGCTGGGGGCCTCAGTGCCATGGTCCTCAATGACCTCCTGGGCCGGAAGCTCAGCATCATGTTCTCAGCTGTGCCCTCAGCAGCCGGCTATGCGCTGATGGCGGGCGCCCACGGCCTCTGGATGCTGCTTCTGGGAAGGATGCTGACAGGCTTCGCAGGGGGCCTCACAGCTGCCTGCATCCCGGTAAGGCCAGAACTGCCCACCCTGGTCCCCTCACTGCCTCAGTATTTGCACTGACCACCATGAGCTGAGGGCTCCTGGCTTCGGACCCCCCCACAATCCGTGGGGTATGTTTGCCAGGGAGCCTCAGCTCAGCACTCCCAGGGCAGCTAACGGGGGGAATGTGACACCATGTCCCAAGCTGCCCCCAGTCTGGACACCCCAGACTTCCTGTCTTGAGGCCTGACAGATTCTTTGCTCAATCAGAGAAAATCCACATTGAGCAACGTAATGGGGAGGAAAGGGAAGTCCCTGCCCTGCACCCCTCCTGGGACCCCGCATGTTACCCACCACTCCCACGTTGGAGCTGGGCAAGCCCAGCTGGGCACGAAGCCCTGGGCTGAGGGAGCGGAGGCCAGAGTCCAGGTGCCCTCAGGCCTCCGCCCCCAGCCTCACGTCCCCATGTCAGAGCTGAGTGGTTCTGCCCACTTGACCTTTCGGGCAGCTGAGGTCCTGCTGAGATCATGCCCAGGCTGAGAACCCATGGAAGCCCCCACACCCTGCTCCCCGGGGCTCCCTGGGCTGCCCCGTCATCTCAGCCGGGCCAGCATGTGTTCTCAGCAGCGGCCGCCGGGCTGTGTCTTCCAGGTGTATGTGTCTGAGATCGCGCCCCCCAGCGTCCGCGGGGCCCTGGGCGCCACGCCCCAGCTCATGGCGGTGTTCGGGTCACTGTCCCTCTATGCCCTCGGCAAGTATTGTCCGGATGCACACGAAACGCCTCCTGTGCAGGCTGAGGGGTTGGGGGCCGGGGCCACTGAGCAGCAGGGGCTGGGAGGGACAAAAGAAAGTGAAAGCGTGAGTCACTCAGTCATGTCCGACTCTTTGTGACCCCGTGGACTGTAGCCCACTAGGCTCCTCTGCCCGTGGAATTCTCCAGGCAAGAATACTGGGGTGGGTTGCCGTTTCCTTCTCCAGAGGAATCTTCCAGACCCAGGGATCAAACCCAGGTCTCCTGCATTGCAGGTAAACTTTTTTACTGTCTGAGCCATCAGGGAAGCCCAACCCAAGAGAGGAAGGAGCAACCTGCCCACGAATGAACCCCCCGCTGGGAGGCCAGGGGTGGTGGCTGCCATTGGGGTGTGTGCCTCCAAGCAAGTCCCTGCGCCTCTGGTCACGAGGCCCCACCCCTACCTGGCCGTGAGGGGTCTCTGAGGCTGCAGGTGTTGTAAACTGTCTTTTAATAGCAGAGTGATTTCTGGCAAATAGTCTTAGATGGAAAGTCCATAGATAAAAGCGATTAGGTCTACGGCCATGCCACCCTGAGTGCTCCCGACCTTGTCTGATCTCAGAAGCTAAGCAGGGTCGGGCCTGGTTTGCACTCGGATGGGAGAAAAGTGACCAGGGTGCAGCTGGCTTGCGGGGCATGGTCAGTGTTTGCTTGTAGAGGCCCCCAGGGCCTTGCTGCTCAGGCTACTCCTCCGTCACTCTGCTCTGACCCTTGGGGCCCTCCAAGGACCCGGGCCCTGTGATCAGAGTGCAGCCCAGCCTGGAGCAGCCAGGGTAGGCTTCCTGTAGGAGGCGGCCTTGGGACTAACCCTTGAAGGCAGGTAAGGCTGCTCAGAGGCCCCCAGTGGGAGGGGCTGTGTCCAGCCCCACCCCAGCCCCTCACAGCTCCTGTCCGCAGGCCTGCTGCTGCCCTGGCGCTGGCTGGCCGTGGCCGGCGAGGGGCCGGTGCTCGTCATGCTCCTGCTGCTCAGCTGCATGCCCAACTCCCCTCGCTTCCTGCTCTCCAAGGGCAGGGACGCGGAGGCGCTGCAGGCGCTGGCCTGGCTGCGAGGGGCCGATGCCGACACCCGCTGGGAGTTCGAGCAGATCCAGGACACTGTCCGGAGACAGGTGTGTGTGGGGTGGGTGGGACACAGGCCAGTCACTCCACTGGCATGAGCCTCTGTTGCTTTTCCTGGAAAGCAGGGATGAGAGCAGTTCCCACCTCCAGGAACGAGGGGTGGGGGCAGGACGTCTCGGGGCCTGGCCCAGGGTGTGTATGTGCTGCACCGTGGATGCCTAGGGACCCAGCCGTATTGCCAAGCAGGGGGCCTGCCTCAGCCCACCCACTGACCCTGGAGCCTGGGTCCCTTGGGGGTCCCCAGAGCCAGGGCTGCCCCAATGGCAGGGACATTTCCTAGAAGAGGGAGGAAGGGAGCCGCCTACCTAGCCCCACGCAGCCCAGGCCAGGGTGGTTCCAGCCAGAGGGGCCAGCACAGCCCCCAGCAGCGGCAGCCTCGTGTCTCCAGAGCAGCCACCTGTCGTGGGCCGAGGCCCGGGACCCCCACATGTACCGCCCCATCATCATCGCCTTGCTGATGCGCTTCCTGCAGCAGCTGACGGGCATCACGCCCATCCTCGTCTACCTGCAGTCCATCTTCGACAGCACCGCAGTCCTGCTGGTGAGAGCCCGCCCCTGCCCTCCGCGCTCTGCGTCCAGGTCCAGGGGGGCCTTGCCCGCTGAGCGCCAGCCCTGTCTGGGCCCAGGGCACACCCACGTCTTGTAACTTTCTGTGCCGCCCGCCATGTCCTCGATGTTTGTGAGTAAAGCTCGCGTGTCTTAACTAAGATACTCGGCATTACAAGGGAGATCCGTCTTCTAGAAGGACCGACCCCCTGGAGCCACAGGTCCAGGTTCAGAGCATCTGTCACTCGCTGAGGAAGTCAGTCCCCCCACCAAAGCCTCAGCTTCCTCCTCTGCGAACTGGAGATAATAGCCAGCAGGGCTTCACCCGCCTGTCCTGGGCTCAGAGGGAGATGAGATGTGACGATTAGGGGCAGCGGTGCCTGGATCCTGTGCCAGCCCTGGGCTTAGTGGTGGGCATGGCAGTTGTGCCCCCTGCCAGCTTGGCCTCGTGGGCTGGGCTGGGTGACCAGCGCCACTGCCTGGCGCAAAGCAGCTGAGCCTGGGGCCTGACCCTGCGGAGCCTTGAGGGTGGGGGGAGGGCCAGCAGGCTGGGGTTGCTCTGCCTCAGGGCCCCCTCCTTGCAGCCTCCCAAGTATGACGCTGCCATCGTGGGCGCCGTGAGGCTCCTGTCCGTGCTGATCGCTGCCCTCACCATGGACTTGGCTGGCCGAAAGGTCCTGCTCTTCGTCTCGGGTGAGTGCGGGCGGGTTGCCTGAGCTTTCTCCTTTGCTCCTTCAGCTGCTGCCCTCGCGGTGGGAGCACCAGGGGGCCTGGGTCACAGCTGCCCTGCCGGGTGGACTGTCTCCCCAGTGCCTGGCGCAGGGCTGGACCTCCAGAAAGCCCTGCTGGGGGGCTCGCGGGAGTGAACAAGCCGACTGTGACACGCGCCCGCTGGGTGTGACAGCCTGAACACCGGTGGGGTGGGAGCGGCTGGAGCGGCCCGGGCGGCGCAGGGTGCCGAGGGGCTCTGGCTCACGGGGCCCCGGGCCCACAAGGGCCACCGGTCTGTCCACAGCGGCCGGCATGTTCGCCGCCAACCTGACCCTGGGGCTGTACGTGCATTTCGGTCCGAAGCCTCTGGCCCCCAACAGCACCACAGGCCTGGAGCGTGCAGCCCTGGCGGGCACAGAGCAGCCCCCAGCCACGCCCACCAGCTACCTCACCCTGGTGCCCCTGCTGGCCACCATGCTCTTCATCATGGGTAGGTGCGGCCGTGGCGGGGCGCGGGCCAGCGTCACACACTAGGATGGGCTGGGGCGCTCTGTGTCGGGGGTTGGGGAGGGTCTCCCAGCAGCTCCAAGGAGGCACCGAGGCCTCCCCCAGCCCCCAGACGGGGTCTGAGCTTGCCCTTCCACCCACTCCCCGCAACCCCCGGCAGGCTATGCCATGGGCTGGGGGCCCATCACCTGGCTCCTCATGTCAGAGATCCTGCCCCTGCGGGCCCGCGGCGTGGCCTCGGGGCTCTGCGTGCTGGTCAGCTGGCTCACCGCCTTTGCCCTCACCAAGTCCTTCCTGCTGGTGACGGTGAGTGCTCGGCCCGGAGGGCATCTCCGTGTGTCCCCTCAGCCTCAGCACATGCTCCCTTAACAGCAGGCCGGGGGCCGTCAAGTGACAGCATAGCGAAGGCTCCTTCATGTCAGCAAACATTTGGCTCAGGGAACCGTTCGGAGAAGTCAAGCAACTGACCCCCAGACCAGGGTGGGACCACAGAGCCAGCCCCGCCCTCCCGGGCAGCAAGCAGGGTCTTCCCTCTGGTGGGCAGCTTGGGTCTCTCGGCCGAGTGCTTCTCCGTCCTAACTTCACTGTTGCTTCAGACTCCCAGCAGTCCCTGAAGCCAACCAGCGTCCCAGTCCCTAGTCCCCAGTCCCCGGGTGGGAAGATCTGACGCAGACAGCTTGGGACTGTCCTGGCACAGTCAGTGGGTCAGGGCAGGGTGGGGGCACCTGTGATGGTGGAGAGGAAGGGGCGGCAGGCAGAGTAGGGGCACACCCCCAGCCGTGCCATGGCGGCGGGCCTGCTGCAGGCAGGCGCGTGGGAAGGCTGAGTTAAGGTGGGCCTTGGGACCAGGGAGAGAGAGGCTGGTGTATGGGGTCAGGGTGGGCTCCAGCTCAGAGGACGAAGTCAGTCCCAGGGCCCAGCACCAGAGGAGGGCTGCCTGCAGCCCTGGAGGGCCTCAAACGCCCTGCTAATGCGGCTAGATTTCCTGCAGGCGGTGGGGAGCTCCGGGGTAATGATGGAGCCCCACCCCTGGCTAGCTAGCACGAGCTGGCCAGAAGCTGGCGCCAGCCTCCCCGTGACCCACACTCTCCCCTCTAGAATGCCTTCGGCCTGCAGGCCCCCTTCTTCTTCTTCGCCGCTGTTTGCCTGGTGAACCTGGCCTTCACCGGCTGCTGCGTGCCCGAGACCAAGGGCCGGTCGCTGGAGCAGATAGAGTCCTTCTTCCGCACCGGGAGGAGGTCCTTCCTGCACTAGAGAGGGGCCCCGCTGGAGAGGGCGGTGGAGCTGGACTCTGGCCCCGAACCTGCACCCTGCATCCAGGAGGCAGCAGCAACCTGCCGCCAACGGCCCGGGCACAGGAGGGCAGCCCAGAGGCCTGACAGCCCCCAGAACACATGCTGGCCCGGGGCAGGCCCTGGGCAGGCAGCACTGCCATCCAGCAGCACCACACCCTCATCCGCCGGACCTGCCAGCAGAGGGGGCCACCACACGGCCCTGGGCCAGGGACAAGGCCTTGCTAGGAGACCCTGTGCTGAGGACAGATGGCCGGTGCTGGCAGACCGGCTCTGCACAGGGATGCCCCACCCCGTCCAGCTGCTCCCATGGCCTGGTGGCCCTGTGGGGACCAGGACAGGAAGCTGCACCTGGGAGGCCTATGGACACCACAGGGGACGCCAGACGCCCACCAGCCAGAGCACAGGACCCAGCGTGGACTCTGCCTCCTACACCCACCCCGCTTCTGGGAACAGGAAGCGCTTGAGTGCAAGCCATGTTCACCCTATTTATACCAATAAATGAGAGGAGGGAGTGGCGAGTACTCCCGGTGGGGGAGCCCCGCCCAAGCAGCCAGGCCTGACCCAAGACTCAGCCGAGGTCACCAGGGCCTACTACCCCAGGCCACCCCAGTCTGCCCGCAGCGAGGCAGAAGGAAGGGGCGAGGGCCAGGGGTCCCCCAGCCGTGAGGTTCCAGCTCCTCCTAGCTGTGTGCTCGGAAGAGCCACCTGCGCCGTCTGAGATGCTGGGAGCAGGCTTCGCGGCACCCCGAGGACATGGTGGGTTCCCTCGGGGCTGGTGGCCCCTGCTCGGCTGTTCTGGGGTCAGGGCATCCCTTCAGGACCAGAGGGAAAAGGTAATGAGCAGAGTACGGGAGTGAGCATACAGACCGCCACCAGGCTTTATTGCTCAAAACGCAAGCCAGACACGGAGCGTCAACAAGGGCCACGGAAGGACAGACCCCCAGGGTGGGCGAGCCCTGGCCACCTCGGCGGTGAGCTGGGGGCTGGAGGGCCTGCCCAGCTTCCTCACAGGCCAGAGGCACAAGCCTGTTCCACACACAGCCAGCTCTTCCTGCGTCAGGAGAGCCAGTCAGTCAGCAGGGAGACCTGGTCAGCAGGGAGACCCCGGTCAGCACGGAGAGCCGACAGAGGCAGGAGTGACCCCAGAGCCTCAACTCCTGGGGAAGGATGAGCCAGGAGGGACAGGCAGGGCCCTCGCTCCTGCAGGGAGGTAGACAGTCTGATCCACGGCACACGTGGGACACACACTCACACACAGGCCCACGCACAGCCTGCCAGCCTCGAGAGGCCCACAGCCCTCTGACCCCAGCGCTGGCCTAAGGAAGGTGGCCCCGGAGGATCCCGGAAGGCACATGCCCTGCCGGGCCGGCCACACGGTAGCCCCTGCCACCCTGGAGCTCAGCCCAGCTGGGCTCCCTGGAGAGCTGCTGGGGGCAGGCTGCTGTCCCTGGGACAGGGCCTGCCTCCCAGCTGCCAACCTTAGCCAGCCCCAGAGATGAAGATCCATCCGGAAGCAAAGATGGGTTGCGGCCCTGAGGCAGGCTCCAGAAGGCAGGAGCGACGCCCCACACTCCGGGGAGGAGCAGGGGCAGAGCCCCAGAGCCGCACTCAGCTGGCCAGGGCGGCCAGGCCCAGGGGAGAGGCCTGCGTCTGCGCTCGTCCAGGGAGCGGGGCTCACCCCAGTCAGGCCGCTGCCAGGGCGGGGCACTGGAGGGGCCCCTGGGGGCGCCCACGGAGGAGACCAGCAGGGCCTGGGCAGTGGCGGGAGGTTGGGGGCGGCCGGACAGAAGCGGCCCAGGCAGCTCAGCTCACAGGGTGCGCTCCAAGGCCTGAGCAGTCGCCTGGAGACGGGACAACATACCCAGGAGCAGCTCCTCCCAGGCCTTTGGCCGGTCACAGTGGGTGGTCCTGTCAGCCACGCAAAGTTTCAAAACCCTCCCCGAGGCCTCAGCCAAGACAGGAACAGCAAGGCCAGGGGGCTGTCTGTGCCAAGCCCTGCAGGTGGTCACCCCGACACCCCCTCTGCTCACCCTGTTGCTGCGGGCGAGGCCCTCCAGACCCTCACCCTGCCCCTCGGCACTTGGCTCGGGGTGCTGCCAAGGGCGGGGTGCGGGGGTGCGTAGAGGAGGACTCTGGGCGTGGGGGCAGGTGCGCGGGACTGAGGGCCGGCCGCGGGCTCCTGCCCAGGCCCCTGGGGTCCACACTCCTCAGCACAAGCTCACGCCGACCGGAGACGAGCGGGACAGGAGGGCCCCCAACCCCCTCACAGCTCCCCCTCCAGGGTGTCCGTAAGCTTCTCCTCGTCCACCTGCTGCCTCTGCTGCTGGATCCTGGCGTAGGAGATCGCGTCACCCCTGGGGAGACAGGGCAGTCAGCGCCACACGGCGGACAGACCCCAGACACGCAGCCGCCCGGCCTCTGCCCCGTTCCTGGCCTGGGGCCCTGGGGGGGGCCTGCCTAGAGCCTGACGTGCCCTCTGGTTTCCCCAGATGAGACCCTGTCACTGAGGATGGCAAAGACCCATCCTGTCGCCTCTGAGAGTGGCCTGGGCTGCCGGGGATGTGAGTTGAGAAGGACTGGTATCCTCAGGTGGGCTCTGCGGGACTGGGGCGCATCTGAACACCAAGCTGGGAGCGGCCCAATGGGCAGAGGCCCCCCAGGAGCCACGCCTCTGCATCCCTGCCGCCTCTATGTCCCAGGGGTCCCTCCCCTCCTTAGAGCTCAGATGCCCTGGAGATGCTGACAGGGGTCACAGACAGCAGGAAACAGGGCCACTCCCAGACCTGCGTCTCCAAGAGACTCCAGGAGGGAGAGACTACCTCCACCTCCACCCCCACCGCAGCCAGGCCAGGACCAGCAGACGCACTTTTTGCCCAGCGCGGACAGCCCGTACAGCACTCCAGTGGCGAAGGCGACAGCGTTGCCGAGCAGTGTGGTCAGGGTCAGGCTGATGACGATGGGAACAACCGCCATCCTAGGGGAGAAGCAGAAGAAGGGGCATGCCCACCTGCCCATGGCCCCAACACACTTCCTGCTGCCCAGGCTCACCCAGCCCCTTCCCGGAAAGCAGGTACAGGAAGGGTCCCCCAGCATCAGCTGGGACACAGGCTCACAATCGGGCTTCACAGAGTCCTCAAACACCCATGAGCCTATATGCAAAATTCTGTGCATTACGGAGAGAACCCAAAGCTTTCATCGGATTTGGGGGCGACCTCCCTGGTGGCTCAGTAGTAAAGAACCCGCCTGCCAATGTAGCAGACACGGGTTTGATTCCTAATCCAAGAAGATCCCCTGTGCCACTGAGCAACGGAACCCGTGGGCCACAGCTACTGAGCTCCCACTCCATAGAACCCCTGCTCTGTAGCAAGAGAAGCCACCGCGATGAGAAGCCTGCACACCGCAGCTGGAGAGGAGCCCCCACCTGCTGCAACTAGAGAAGGCCCAGACAAAGCAACAAGGACCAGGCACAAGCAAAACACAAAACGAAATTATTAAGAAAAAGATTTTCGAAAGGGTCCATGACCCAAAAAGGTTGAAACAGAGCTGAGGTGGTCCAAGCCCTCAATGTACATAGAGACAGGCAGAGGAGAAAATTCCAGGGTCAGTTCAGGCCTGTGCTGGCTTTGTGACTCAGGGCACGTTATTCAACTCAGGCTCAGTCCCTCTATGGTGAGGTGGGATCAGATCTCAGAGGTTGCGAGGTGAAGCAGGCAAGGCGTGCTGACTACCTAACGCGACACCTGGAACAGTGGCTCTTACTGGCGCAGTGAAAGCAGCCATCTCTCAACGCGGAAGATTCCAAAGGTTAAACTGCACGGGGCTCCCCTGTTGTGCAGAGCGCATCACCGGTGAGGCAGCCCCAGCTCTGTCTGGTCCCGCTGGCACCCCCTGGAGGAAGGCGGCCGCTCGGGCTTAAGTGTCCACAAGGTCAGTGCCTGGTCTGGCCGGGACGCCCAGACCAGTGGCAGCAATCTGGGCTAACACACACACCCTGCACACAACGAAGACAAGACTGGAGCCTCTCCTTGGGCTCGACCAATCGAATTCTACCTGCGTTTCCATTCTGGCGGGATGTGTGGTCATGAGGTTTTACTGGAGTTATAAAATTTCTCAGTAATAAAATAATAATAGGAACTGTGAAGGAGAAAAGAGACCATGGCAAAAAAATCTTCTGTCAAAATTAAAGGCAAACAAACAGGCTGGAAATATATTTACAGGAAACATAATAAAAGATGATGAAATCCTTAATATAGAAAACACATGAAACTTACTAAGTAAGACATTATGATGTCAATGAGTAAAAAGGAAACTAGACCATTAATTACCAAAAAAGAAAATGCAATTAGTAAGAGCATAAAGAAAAAGACTTCACCTCTTAGGTAACAGATACAAACGTGAAAATGGCACACAGCCCAGGGCCCGGGACAAGGAGGAAGAAACCCAAGGAACCTCTTTGGAAAACAATTTAGCCACACATTGGAATCATTTAAAGGATCATAATCTTTGACCTAGTAACTCCACACCTGGAAACAGATCCTAAAGAAATCATCAGAAACATAGAAATTTTCAGCACCAAGATGTTTACCGCAGCCTGATCTGTACTTCAGTTTACAAATCAAGAGAAGCAGGACACATCCAGTGGGGTGAATGTTCCTGTCATTAGAAGCCATCTTACGAAGCTTTTGTGGTGAAACTGGAAACGTTTTTACCAGCATGTTAAGGGGGGGCAAAGCAGGACACAAGGTTACTTGCAATGGTTAAAACTGCGTGAAAAATGGGTTTTTAAAAATGCCTGCAGACAGACTGAAAGAACACATTTCAAAATGTTAACAGGTAGTGGGGCTTTGAGTAACAACTTTCTCTTTTCCACGTTATTTTTAAGAAATACACATTACTGTCAGCATCTTAAAACACATTTAAAAAATAAAGATCAAGGCAAAGGACATGCCGACACATGGTACTTCATATTCCTCTGTGACCAGACACGGGGGAAACGGCTCTAGAACTGAACACACATGTGCTCAGACTGTCACAGCCACTGGCCTCCAGGAAGGGCCGAAACCTCTGGAATAAAAACCTCCGTATCGACATTTGAGGATAATCCAGATAACCACTCCTCCTGCTGCTGCCAGGAGCTGTTAACAGCCTCTCAGATACCAGGCGCTAATCTAGAAGCTGCATTAGACACATCCTGAAGTCAGTTCAACCTCAGGGTTCAGATGCGAGGACTCAGATGCTGAAGCTGGCGCTAGAAGTGTGAAAATCCAAGAAAAGCATATTTGGAGGCCCTTTCCTGTTCTTCCCTGGTAGAACACGAGGTAGACACGAGGATCTACCAGAATCTGCCCAACAACTCCGAACGGATGGGCCAGCAGCCCAGGCGAGCCTCCTTTCCTGTTACCCCCAATGCTGCAAGGCGTACGGACCTCACGTCTGAAGCCTATGTGGCAGGAGCTGCGGGCGAGGGCAGCGCCCTGGACGCAGAACCACTAGACCACGCCATACAGCAGGCCCCCCGTGTGACTTGGCACAGAGGCCGTGCCTGTTTACACCTCCACAGTGAGAACACCACAGCGGTCAGCCACCCCCCTGCTCCCGGCCAACACTGCCACGTGGGGCAGAGGCAGGGCCTAGGGGAGCTGGCCCAAGGCCCCTCACCCGCAGTAGAAGACGGCCTTCTGCCAGGAGCGCAGCCGGTCCGCCTTGGCCGCCACGGCGTTCGCGAACTCCATGAACTGGCAGCAAAAGGGCGCCTCGCACAGCAGCAGGACAGAGGCGTTCATGCTGGAGGGCCGGGGGGAGAAGCAGCTGAGCCTGGGCGGCGCCAGCGTCCCCGGGATGCCGCCCCCCACCCCGCTCCTGCCTTGGGGAGTCCCCCTCCAGGCTGCTAACCCCACCAGGCTGGTACAGGGCGCCCAGTGCAGAGCCAAGGCTGGGGGCTGCCACGGCCCTCCTTGGGGGGCTCCCACGGAGGAGCCCCGGTCACAGTCACAATGACCAGACCCTGGGCCCTTCTAGCAGGCTGGGCCCTTCCATCCACCTCAGCCTGGAGGGAAAGGGCCCCCGTTTGCCCCAAGAACCCCTGAGCCCCGGAGCAGGAACTGTTCTGCACAATGCACACCACCCCAGGTCCCCGAGCACCCCTGCA
Organism: Antilocapra americana; assembly: GCA_007570785.1. Classification (NCBI taxonomy): domain Eukaryota; kingdom Metazoa; phylum Chordata; class Mammalia; order Artiodactyla; family Antilocapridae; genus Antilocapra; species Antilocapra americana. The sequence goes on along the minus strand of ML660779.1, from coordinate 10,120,791 downwards.
CACCACCAGCACCCGGCAACCCTCACGGACCAGTCCTCCCGACTCGACCCCGGTGGGCGACCCCCAGCCCTCCTGGGAGGTGAGGCTCTGCACACACCCCCAACCCCCCAGGCAGGACAGTCACACGCTTACTCACATCATCCACACACCGGCCGCGATGTTCAGAGGGTGGATGGTGATGCAGTTGAAGAGGCCTGAGATGGCACAAGCTGGAACGAGAGACACAGGCAGGAGTCGGCCGGAGAAGGCCGCCCAGGGAGACGGCACGAGAAGCCCTTCTGACCCAGCCCCAGGCTCTCCTCACAGCGCCCAGACATCTCCCCTCGGACAGCTGACCCAAGTGAGGCCAGCACACGGCTCCACGGACCGGGGAGGACAGCCTCAGGCAGGTGAAGCGGCTTGCCCAGACCCCACGGCTAGGGCGCAGCTGGATCCCGGAGGTGGCTTGCTCGAGGGCTCAGCGAGGGCATCCTGCCCTCTCTCTCTTCCGGGCCTGAGGGAGCTTGCCCTCTGAGCCCCAGCTGTCCCGACACTCACCTCGCAAGGAGCGCAGCAGCAAAGAAAGACTATCTCTCAAGGGCTCAGGGCAGGGCAGGAGGCACCACACACAGCGCGGGCCGTGAGAGAAGCCCTCTGGGTGTGGGTAAGAACAGGGCTGCCCCTCTTGGAACAGAAATCAGGACCAGGTCAGCCTGGGTCACCATTCCCGCTTGGACCACAGCCCTGCCCAGTGACTCTGGGTATGGTCTTTTCACCTTTCCAGGCCTGCTTTCTCTCCTGCAGCCCAGCCCACCCACCCCGAAACACCCACGGCCTGCGGCAGGGAGGGGGTATCCTCGGCTACCCCGCAGAGTGCCTTCCCTAGGGCCCCAAACGTGGAGCCTACTAACCCCTCCGACGGCCTCTCACGGCAGGGTCTGTGCCCTCATCTCCCTCCATCCCCAGGGCCCCATCCCACTTCACCAAGAACTCCGAGAGCCTGCCAGGCAGGCAGCTGCTGGGCAGAGAGCTGGCCCCCGTCCCGAGGCAGCAATGAGCAACCAGTTCATTAAATTTGCAGCAGCTCCCTCCATACCTGATCCCTGAGAAGGCCTGAAACCCTCCTGATGTGTTCCCATGTAACCCTACGCAGACAGCAAGCAACGGAAGACGAAACCACACAAACGGGACTGCCCCGTGCGCCCCCCCGCCAAGGTCTTCTGCAGCTACGGACGCGCTCCGCCCTACTAGAGGTGGCACCTGTCTTGGACTGTCACACTCATTCAGGCAGCAGGACTCCCCAGGGCCACAGATGTGAGTACCCACGACCTGACACTGCTTCTGCCCGACAGTCCGCTGTGCCTGGTCTCGCCTGACAGAGGCCTATACGTCCTGCCTTCCACCTCCACCCACGTGTCTACCAACAGCCAACCTTCGGGGAGGACCAGGTGTCAACCCAGACAAACAGGCTCCAGCCAGGAGCCCTTTTTCCAACAAGGGTTGGAAGATGTCCCCTCGGGGGCCTCTGATGCTCGTGCCAACTGAGGGAGGTGTTCAGGGCCAGCTTATCTCCCCCAGATGATGATCAGGACCCCGAGGAAACGCCTCTCCGAGGCCCCCCACCACAGAGGAAGGTGGTGCTCCTGCACAGAGACCAGACAGAAGCACAAGCTCTATCTGAACTCTAGTCTCATCTCTAAAACTCCTGTGTGCCTTGCAATCTACCCCATGTTATACGCCGTTGGGCAGCCACATGACAATCACGTTCCCAAATCTGCAGGTGAAAGTGACATTTCAGGGTGAAGTCACAGGTCTCTCTTCATCTTCACGGGTCAGTACCCCAACACTGTGAACTCCTGGAGCAGACCAGGTATCCCGCTTCAAAAGCACAGAGCTGGATGGGATGCCAGAGTTAACAAGGGACTCAGCCTCGTGGCTCAGCTGGTAAAGCATGTGCCTGCAAGGCAGGAGACCCAGGTTTAATTCCTAGGTTGGGAAGATCCCCTGGAGAAACAAATGGCAACCCACTCCAGTATTCTTGTCTGGAGAATCCCATGGACAGAGGACCCTGGCAGGCTACAGTCCATGGGGTCGCAAGAGTCGGACACGACTTAGTGGCTAAACCACCACCACCAGCAGGGCTGAGGACCCCAAGACAGAAGGAGGAGGGTGATGGCCCAGAGGACACAGTCAGGCCCTCCCCTCCCCACCCCACGCCTCATCAGTGTCAGCCCCACAGCAGCCTCACTTCGATCTGCCGGGGAAACAGCTACCCAGATTCTAAAGGATCATACCTAAGACCTGACCAGTCTCTCCTACAAAGTCAAAAGCATGCTTCCTCTCAAGAGCAGTGACAGGGACTCAGAGGCCCTTTGGTGACTGGGGGGGGGGCCTGTCCCACTCTAGCCTCTGGACAGGGGCACACCCTGCCAGAGCAGCACACTCCTAATCTGTACTCCTGGGCTTTCTTCTGGCCTCCATCCACCTGGGAGGGCTGTGAGACGGGAAGGGGACCCTAAAGAGGTGCTCCTTCTGGCACATCTGATCAGGGTCCGCCTGGTCCCGGCCCTCTGTGCCAGGCAGTCACTGTTCAAATCCTGAGAATGCCTGGACAAACAGACACTCCCTTTCTAAGACCTCGGGCTGTGCCCGCCCCAGTCCAGTAATTCACAAGGTTGTGGCTAGCAGCACCATTCAACTAGACTGACGCCTGCCTCCGAAGACCTGCCACGAGATCTTTCTTTCACTTAGTAGCAGATCCGCCTTCCTGTACCTGCTCTTTTGGGGGTGGTTGTGCTAAAAGAGCCCAGCTTCCCGGAAAACTTGAGGTTGGGGGTGTGTCCAGGACGAGCCTGTGTCCCGGGAACAGGAGGAGGGCGGATGCGAGGCGCTGCTGCGGCTGAGCTGGCATCAGAGGAAGCGCACGGTCTCCAAGTGGACAGCGAGGACCCGCAGGAGGGGCCACCTCCCTCCCTCGGGGATCACCTGTTCCCTCGGAAAACCTGGCCAGACCTGCACCCGCCCCACGTGTAAACAACCTTCGCCCAAAGGATCAGGCGGCCGCCGTCCGCACGCGCAGCAGTCAGCAGGCGGGGCTGCCCTCCGGCCGGGCGCGCCGGGGGGCGGCGGTGAGGCCGCGTCGGGCCCGCGGCTCCCCGGGCCGGTCGCGCTCCGCGCCCCGGAAGGCGCCCGGACCCCGGGCCGCCGGCCGGTAACCATGGCAACCAGAGAAGCGCCCCGCGCCCCCCGCAGACTGCACCCCGAGCGGGCCGGCCGGGTACTCACAGACCGCCCCCAACACCCCCGACAGGCGACACAGCCAGCGGTACCACCACGTCATGCCCTCCTCCTGCGCGGGCTGCGCCGAGCTCGCGGGCGCCGCCGCTCCGCCCGCGCCGCTCATGGTGCCGCCGTCCGGCGGTGCCCGCCGCGCGCACAAAGGGCCGCGGAGCCCGCAGCGTCGTCCCTGCGCGCGGCCTTGTGGGAGAGGCGGCCGCTAATTAGCATAGGGGGCGGGGCCGGGCGGCGGGCTGGCGTCCGCGAGGCCGGGGGTATTAGCATAGGGGCGGGGCGTCGAGTATTAGCATAGGGGGCGTGGC
>ML660779.1:10096873-10117203 GCA_007570785.1 Antilocapra americana | reverse complement strand
TATTAGCATAGGGGCGGGGCGTCGAGTATTAGCATAGGGGGCGTGGCCGCGGAGACCTAAACAGAGAGCGCCAGTTAGCGTAGGGGGCGGGGCCGCGGCGAGGTGCGCCCGCGAGGCCGGGCTTATTCGCGTAGGGGCGGGGCGTCGTGTATTAGCTTAGGGGGCGGGGCCGCGGAGACCTGGGTGGAGCGCGCTTACAGCACAGGGCCGGGCCCTGCCCCGCGGGGCTCCCCGGCGGTCAGCCTCCCCATCCCGACTAGCACAGGCGCAGGGCGTCGCGGGGAAGCGACCGGAGCGCGGGCCTCAGGACTCCAGCCTCCCTCCCTGGGTAGACGGACGACCGCCAGCGGTGGCCAGGGGTTCCCTGGAATCTGGTGTGGCTGTGGAGCCCGACCGCGGCCAGGGAATCCCCGTCGTGCGGTGGGCTGGGTTTGGACAGGTTGGGTAAAGGAAACGCCACTCAGACGGAACGCCCAGTTTACTGGTACCCGAGGGGCTCTCCCACCCTCTAGTGGGCTGCCTGTTGGAGGAGGCACTCAGACACCAGAGTCAGCCCTCCGGGGCTGGACGGACACCTGCCAGGTGTTCATAAATGTCCCTATCGGGACTGGGAGGAGGCATTCCACCGTGTCCTCTGGGCAACTTAGGGATGCGCTTGGAGAGGAAGCTGAGGCAGGGGATCGGCCGGCTAATGAGCTCTTGTGTGGAGGGTCCAGTACCGGCCCCGAAGGCTGGCCTGTGCTTCCAGGAAGCCCTGGCTAAACTCCATCTCTGCCTGGCTGCCCTCTGACTCCCAGTAGAGAGTCTGCTGCCCACGAAATGCCGTTGTCCTCAGGCTGTGGATGTCCCGGATCTAGGAGGAAAGGGGCAGCCCAAAGGACCGACCACAAGTAATAATTAGCATAAGCCCTTAATGTACAAAGTATCGTACACCCAGGTCACATAACAGCCCATCACGAAGACGCTGTTATTCTGCCTGAGCAACTGAGGCTCAGAGAAGTTGTACTCCTTCCTCAAGGACACATAGCCAGAATGCCAGAGCTGGGATCTGAGCCCAGATGTGTAGAGGCCAGACAGCCTCCTGTAGGGAGCTGCTACCTTACAGAGGCCAGTTCTCCCAGAACACATGAAAGCTCATCAAGGGAGGGCTTGGCCTACCCTTGTAGTAAAATTATCTGAGGGTCTAAAATTATGCTTCAGTCCTGGGTGAACCGGCTCTCTACATCAGCCAGTTCCTGTACTTCATTCCTGTAGGGAGGTCAAGAAACATTTGCTGGTGAATAAGTGGAGGAAACTTATCTCTCATTCACTCCTTGATTTTGAGGATTTTGGTCTGAAGTAGACTCAGTGGGCCCAGGAACCCTCCAGTCCAGTCCCTGCCCCCTGTCCCCAGGGATGGCTGTCCAGAATGATAGCAGAAGTCAGCCCCTTCCATCCCCATCCCTGCAGCCTCACCAAGATGTAGCTGGCCTCAGTTCCCTCGGCTCTGGTGCCTCTGTCCACGGTCAGGGCGTGGATGGCGATCCGGGCCCGCGGGGCCACGTCGATGAAGATGCGACAGCCCCCCACGTTCCTCCCACCCGGACTCATCAGTGGGCTCAAGATTTCACCCCGGGGTCCGAAGAGCTGCGTGTCACATCCTGCAGGGGAGAGCAAGTGGACAAACCGGGTGTGGACCGTCTCACAAGCAGAGGATGTCCCAGGAAGGGCTGCTCTGGCCAGAGGCCAGGGCAGCTCCCAGCTGGGGACCAGTGGGGACCAGTGTGGCACCGCGGCAGGATCAGGGCCCCCGGCAGACGTCCCTACTGAACCCCAGCTCTGCCACTTCCCGGCTGGGCGACCCTAGAAAAGGCTTTAAATGCTCCAGGCTTCAGTTCCTCTGTAAAGTGAAGGGAAGAGCAGCATACACTGGGCAGGGCAGACTTTAAGAGGACTCAATGCAGTCACATGCAAAAGGGCTTCACTGAACCTGGCCCAGGGGCAGTCCTCCTGAGCCTCCCCCGAGGCAGGCACCTGCGCGTGGGCAGCCTGGGAAGGGAGGAGCGATGACCGGACCGGCAGCCAGGGCCTGTGCTCCATCCTGAGGGGCCAAGGAAGGAGGGTCCCATCTGAGGTCTGGGGGACCGAGAAGTGCCTGGAACCCCGGGGGAAGCCACCTTCCAGCAGCTAGGGCAAGACCCCCAGAGCAAGCCACAGGGCTCTCCATGGATGTGCGGGGGCCCAGGCTTGCAGGGCTCCTGCCACCGTCCTGCACATGGGGTGGACGTGCCCACACACCCCACCCTGCAGGGGATGAGCCGAGAGGACAGTGCACGCAGTGGGGCTGGGCAAGGCAGCTTGCAGAAGGCCCGCAAAGGATCCTGAAGGACCTGAGTGTCAGGCCAGGGTTTGGGGCCGCGGTGGCCTGAGGGAGGATGTGCGCCCGTGTGCCGCGGGGCCCCAGGAGGAAGGGAGGCCGCATAGCTCAGGACCCATCCTGGCCACACGTGCAGGGGGCCCAGGAAGGCACTGCATTTCATTTGCAGTCAAGCTCATTACTTGAACTGACAAGGTCCGTCTGGTCAAAGCTACAGTTTTCCCAGTAGTCATGTACAAATGAGACAGTTGGACCATAAAGAAGGCTGAGCGCCGAAGAATTGATGCTTTCAAACTGTGGTGCTGGAGAAGACTCTAGAGAGTCCCTTGGACTGCAGGGAGATCCAACCAGTCCATCCTAAAGGAAATCAGTCCTGAATATTCATTGGAAGGACTGATGCTGAAGCTGAAACTCCAGTACTCTGGACACCTGATGCAAAGAGCAGACTCATTGGGAAAGACCCTGATGCTGGGAAAGATTGAGGGCAGGAGGAGACGGGGCCGACAGAGGATGAGATGGTTGGATGGCATCACCGACTCAGTGGACATGAGTTTTGAGCAAACTCAGGGAAATAGTGAAGGACAAAGAAGCCTGGCATGCTGCGGTCCACGGGGTTTCAGAGAGTGGGACACAACTGAGAAACTGAACAACAAGAGTAGCTCAGCTCTCTGTCTGCCTGGCCCACCAACCCATCAGGACCGGCCCTGTGGGCAGGTTCTGGGCGGGTGGGGAGGCTCCATCACCTCCCCGTACCTCGGTGGAAGGCTCCAGGGGCAGGCTGGCTTGAATACCGCAGCAGCACTCCGCCTCCAGGCCGCACAAGACGCTGCCTCACCAGCAACGTGTTGGCTTGGGAACTGAAAACCATGCCAGTCGGCTTCCCGCATGTCTTCCTCCACATGAGCCGGCCCCAAAGCAGCAGCATCTCCCCTGGGAAGGGGCAGTGCGGTGAGGACCCAGCACCCCCAGTCCAGCAGCAGCCCACTGGCCTGGAGCAGACTCAGCTAAGTTCAGGTCCCAACGCTCCCGCTTACTGGCCATGCAACACTAGGGAACTCTATGCGTAACTTAATCTCTGCTAGCCTCAGTTTCCTCATCTGTGAAATGGGGACAACCACACCCCAGTCCGGAGCGGGCTGAAGTGATTATACATGGGGGTGCACTTGGAGCATGTCCCCAGGCATGGGGCACCCTCACTGGCATCCCCAGATCCCGGCACTGGCAACAGCTGCTCCCGTGGCCCCAGACGTACCAATGCTGCAGTTGAGAGACCCTTCCAGGACCCGGAGGGTCACCACTTCACCCAGGGGTCGCCCAATGGCCACAGCGCAGTCCGCCCGCACCGTGCCTCGCATGTCGATGATTCCTGTTGGCTCAAGGTGCTGCCGGCCACAGACACCTGGCAAGGGAGGAGCAGGAGGGCAGGTGAGCAGAGCTGCCAGGCGGGCATCCCCCGCAGGGCAGGGCTGCGGGAGGAGCCAGCGAGCTGGGGTGGCTCGTGTCCTCCCAGGCCCCACCGGAAGCCTTCTCGGGTGAGAAGGGGGCTGCCTGGGTCAGGGCGTCACCACCCCAGGCATGGGGCCGCGCCTGCTGCGCCAGTGGGAGGGAGGCGGCGAGTCCCGTGGGTCGCACGGGCAGCGCTTCTGACTCTTCTCAGCCTTCGGGTCCCTCTCCCCGACGATTATAAAAGTGAGCGTGTGCTTTCCCAGCGAGGCAGAGGGCCCAGCCTCCCAAGCTACCCCTCCAGCTCAGCCGCACTCAGCCCACCATCCGGAGAGCTGCAGTCACAGATCCAGCCCCTGGGAGGTCCCCACGAGGAGGAGCGCGGTCTGACTCTCCCTGGTGAAGATGCTTTTGCCCACCCCTCCTGCAGTCTCCCCCACACACACAGAAACAAGAAATGAACCTAACTGGTCTCCAGTGGGCTTTCCTGGGGCCCCGGCAGGCGTCCTTGAGGCTGGGGAGCCGGGGAGAGGAGGTGGGCGTGGGGCTGGGGCCACTCCAGGGATGCAGCTGTGGCAGCTGTGGTCTGGCCTGGAGCAGTGGCTTCCTTGTGGGGTGCCGGGCTGGCCGTCACCTGCCCCGCGCAGGGCCCGGCCCGGCAGCCCCGCACGGTCACCGGCTTCGGCAGGTGCTGGCAGAAGTCAGCGGGCACAGGCACCCGGGCCAGGGGTCCTAGGCAGGCATCGTGCCGACGCTGGATGCCCTCCCCACACGAGACGGAGCACTGCCAAGGAAGAGGAACAGAGTGAGGCTGACCCTGCCGGGGCAAGACAAACACAGTGGTTGACCAGAGGCCAGGCAGGATCTGATATAATCTCTGCCCAACACAGGAGGTGAGCGTACACGCCCATTCTCCAGATGAGAAGACCGAGGCTCAGAGAGGTCACCCTGCAAGGGCCATAGAGGGAGGAGGAGTTCAGATTCAAACCCGGGTCTCTCACTGTCACCCTCCAGGCCTCGCTGCCCTCTGGGCCCGGGAGCAGGGACCCGTGGCCTCCTCCTTCAGCCCTCCGTCATTCACAGCAGCGCAGTGTCTGCCCTGCCCTCCCACCCTGCGCCACCCCTTCCAAGTAATCATCTCTCCGCCCCGGATGCCCAGGCTCCTCCTGATGCTGGTGGCCGCGTGCTCCGCCTCTTCTCCCCGTCACGCTGTGAGCAAGCCCCTCCAGCAGGGGCACCCAGCCCCATCTACCTTCATCTCTCCAGGGCCTTGCAAGGTGCTGGGCACGGGATGGCAGCTGCTCACCTTCCGGAGTTATCAGCCCTTCACCTTCGGCATCTCCAGATCTCGGGGCCTCTTAAGGCCTACCTGTCCCGACACCTCTAGGCCTTGCTGTGTCTTCCACCCCTGGGTGCCCGAACAGACCTGGCTCTCCCCCTCCCTTCAGGGGATCATGACCCTCCACCAAGGTCCCCATGTGTGAGGACCCTCGGCCAATGCACTGGCCGGCCAGCCCCAGCTGCAGCGCTTACCTGTGTCCAGGCACTGACATGCCACCGGTAGGCACAGTCGACGATGACGCACGGGATGCTGGCCTGCGGCCGCGCCAGACCAACACAGGCCGCCCCGTCCACCTCCGTGTCCCGGCCGCGGTCCAGCCGCACACAGGCCACCGAGCGTGTGGCTGTGCCGAGGCCACAGCTGGCTGAGCACGGGCCAAGGGACGTGACTTCCCACCTGCAGCAAGAGAAGACCCCAGAGAGAGGCTCGGCTCCCTCAGAGGCGGCACTGCCTGGGGCTCCTTGGACAGCCAGCCAGGACTGGTTCCGAGGCCCCTGGGGGGGTCCAGCAGCGCAGCCCCTGGGCCCCTCCTGGCTGATCACCGGGCTGAGTGGCACAGGGGAGGCTCTGCAGGAAAGAGAGCTCTGTTTCCTTAAGAAGGTCCCCCCTTCCGTCCCCTTTGCCACAGAACACTCGTGGCACCAGCTGCTGGCTGGGTCAAGAACAGGGACGGGGCAGTGGTGCCCCGGGACCACGGACGGCTGACCTCCGTCCCCATCATTCAGTCCTGCCCGTGGTGATTTATCACCTTTCCACAAATGATGACGACTGGTATGTTTCAGAGCCGGGGCTGAAACCAGGCAGGCTGCACCGGGGCCCGGAGTCTAATCACTACACTAGGCTGCCCCAGCCCCAGGACCCGAGACTCCCCCTCCCGATCACACGCCTTCTGCAGGCTTGGTGCTATTCTGGATGCCGAGATACGGCCGCGAACTGTATCCTCCCAGACCAAGTCGTCCTCGCCACCCCCCTCGGAGCCCATACAGGTCTCCGCCTCGTGACGTTTGGGGCCGGATGGGTCTCTGTCACAGGGCCATCGGTACAGTGGAGGGTATGTTCGGGGCACCCCCGGCCTCCACGCACTAGATGCCGGCAGCAGCACACCCCACTCCCACCCTGCGTTGTGACAGTGTCCAGGGAGGACCCCCTGCCTCCGTGTGTTGGCACTTGTGGCAGAGCCTGGGGAGGGATTTCCAAGGAGACACAAGAGCAGCGGGAAGGCAGGTGCACAGGCATCACCTGGAACGTTCCAGAACACCAAGGCCAGGGTGGCCACAGGGACATTTCAAGGGTAACCAGAGCTCCTGTGTGCATGAAATTCCCATTAAAAAAAAAAAAACAGATCATCGCAAACATGATGCGCAAAGATAAATGGAGTGCTCGTTTTGGCATGAGCAAGGAAATCAAGGGACACAGGTACGGATAGCAAATAGATCGTAAAGTTAGAGTGATTAAACAGTTTGACCTGGGGGTGGCAGTAGGTGGGGAAACAGAACAACAGAGCCTGGTGGGGAGCCCTCAACACAGATCCGGCACTCAGGAGAACTCAGGTGCATCAGAGGGGGCACCTGGCGGGGTGAGGGGTGGCTTGCACAAATGCTGCCGCTAGCTAGTGGTTTGGAAAAGCAGCCTGCACCCTTACTTTGCACGCATGCTGAGCTGCTTCAGTTATGCCCAGCCCTCTGTGACCCTGAAGACCGTCGCCCTCCAAGTTCCTCTGTCTGTGGGATTCTCCAGGCAAGCATACTGGAATGGGTTGCCATGCCCTCCTCCGGGAGATCTTCCCAGCCCAGGGAGCGAACCTGAGCCTCATGTCTTCTGTACTGGCAGGCGGGCTCTTTACCACTAGCACCACCTAGGAAGCCCCCTACTTTGCAATAGACCCCAAATAAACCACAGATGAGTTTAAAGGGTTCAACGTAAGTGAAGTCATCCTGTGGTGACCTACTTCTTCAAAACCAAGGAGAAAGACGGAGGAAACACAGAGACACAGAAGCATCTGTGAAATCTGGTGGTAGGACGTGGGTGGCTCACATTCTCTTCTGGATGTTTCTGAGTGACACAGAGGAGCACTGCATTATTTAAAGAGCAAAATGACAAAGAGGAAGCCACGGGAGCAGTGTGAGACGCAGGTGAATGTCTGCACTTCCCCATCCGGCTCCCACCCGTCTCTGGACGCCCCCTGGCGGACCGCCGCTGTCCGTGGCTTCAGCGGTGCTGAGCCCCAGGTGGACCGCCCTCGAGCTCTGCTCAGATGCTGCCTCCTCCACCGCGACATCCCCAGCCCCATCCCCATTAGAACCGACAGCGACTGAGTTTGCTAGAATGACACTGGTTAAAGCCTGCGGGGAGGAGAGGGTGGGGGTCCTATTTCTGGTGCCCCTGAGACGCCCTGTAACCCCCACGGGCCCGGCCCCACATCGGCACTTGCCAGGAGCTTGGGCTGCCTATTGCCCACGCTGGGGCTGCTGACCTGGGCGGGCAGGGCTCCGGGCTGCAGGCCTCCTGCTGCTCTGGGCGGGGCAGCCCCTGGCACTGGGTATCCGGCAGGATCTCCTCGTCCATGTCCTCCCCGTGGGCCCGGGCGCAGTACAGGATCCTCTGCGCCACCCCTCCCCCACAGCTCAGGCTGCAGGGCGCCAGCTTGTACCGCCACCTGGGGAAAACGGGAGTCAGGGGGTGCCCCGGGGGAGCCTGGCTTCCCCTCATGTCCACCCCAGACAGGAAAGGGCCGGAAAAGGTTCTCTCTCTGGGGAATCACTTTTACGTCTCCACCAAGACGCTCAGCACAGTGGACAGAGAATATTCAGAAGACCCCATTTTACAGAAGGGGAAGCTGAGGGCACATGTGTCCAGAAAAACAATGGGGAAGGGGCACGGCACCCAAGGGGTCCTGCAGAGATGTCGGTCTCCAACAGGAATCCCAGCCCCACCGTCCCCTGGACCTGCCCCCGCCAGGGCTCCCAACCTTCCTTCTGACTGTGTTTCCACATCACACCAACACCACCCATCAAATTGAATATGTATACGCATATGCATACACATCCCCCATCGATCTACTGTCATCTGTCCCCCCAGCGTCTGCTCCGTGAGCCCAAGGCTGCCGGCCTGTCTTGTTAGCGGCGGTGCCCCCTAGTGACAGCACAGCATCTGGGCACAGGAGAGGCCCAGTAAAGAACGAGCGACAAAAACAAACCACCAGCCGCGCGCCCACAGCCTTCCAAACCGCGTGTGACGACCCCCGCCCCTTCAATGTTCTGCACGTGAGGACGCCAAGACTTAGGACCTAATGGGAGGTGACGAGGCCACCCTCCAAGGATGCTCGCCTTGGACTACCTGCCTCCTTCGGGAGGGGCCCACCTGGCAGGGCAGGGCTCCGGGCTGCAGTCCTCCAGGGGCCTAGGCCGGGGCATCGGCCAGCACTTGGAGTGAGGCAGGGAGACGAGGCGGCCGTGGTCCGTCCTCACACAGCGAACAGCCAGTGGCACCTGCCCGCCTCCGCAGGTCACTGGGCATGGTGCCAAGGCTCGGGTCTCCCACCTGCAGGAGGGAAAGGCCAGTGCTCTGTAGGAAGCCGCAGCCAGGGTGGAGCTCCTTCCTCCCAGAGGGACGCAGACTGCTGCCCCTCTACATGGCCTCCTTCCCTCGGACTCACCTGGCCGGGCACGGGGCAGCCTGGCAGGCCTCCTGCCGGCTCCCAGGCTTGCTTGCCAGGTCACAGAGCTCTTCTCGGACAGGTGTCCTGAGGACAGGGTCCATGCACTCAAAACGCAGCTTGGCCAGGCCTGCAGGGAGGAAGGAGGGACCCTGCGCCCTGAGAAGGGGGTCAGCAAGGACCATGGGTGCCCCACTCTCTGGACAGCCTTAGCAGATGAGGCCTCCCTGGATTTGAGTCCCAGCTTCCCTCATAGCTCAGTTGGTAAAGAATCCACCTGCAATGCAGGAGACCCAGGTTCGATTCCTGGGTCAGGAAGATCCCCTGGAGAAGGGAAAGGCTACCCACTCCAGTATTCTGGCCTGGAGAATTCCATGACACGACTGAGCGACTTTCACTTTCTGCCACCTACCAGCTGTGTGACCTTGGACAAGTGACTTAACTCCTCTGAGCCTCAGTTTTTTCATCTAACGGTGCCTGACTTAGAGGAATATTTATCAAGATTTTTCAAGGAGACTAGAAAGTGCTTGATGGGCTTCCCAGGTGGCTCAGTAGTAAAGAATTTGCCTGCCAGTGCAGGAGACACAAGAGATACAGGTTCGTTCCCTGGGTCAGGAAGATCCCAGCGAGGAGGAAATGGTAATCCACTCCAGGATTCTTAACCTGGGAAATTCCATGGACAGAGGAGCCTGGTGGGCTACAGTCCATGGGGTCACAGAGGGTTGGACATGACGGAGCAACTCAGCATGCATGCCCACACAGAAAGTGCTTGGCACACAGTAAGCACTCGAAAATGGTAGCTGACCTTTTTTATTGAGGGGCATTATGAGAGTTGCTACATTAAAACCTCTTACTGTGTCTACCGCCAAGATGTTATTAGGGTCGTGTCCTTGCATCTATCCACAAAAGAAATCTCTGGCCTCAATTCTGGGATTTAGCTGAGCAAGTGATTACGGTTTTAGTTTAGTTAGTTAGTTAGTTATTTTCAGCCTCGCCTTGCAGGTTGCAGGGTCTTAGTTCCCTGACCAGGGATTGAACTCAGGCCACGGCAGTGAGTCCTACCCACTGGCCCACGAGGGAATTCCCAGGGTTTTTAGTTTAAAACACTCGGTATCTTAACATTAATTTTGCTTCTCTGGCTTGGCCACCAGAAAGCTCAGAGCTACGTTTGGGGCCTGCCTTGGACCTTAAGAATACGCTCTCGGGTCCCAGGGCGGCTGGGTTTTATGATCACTTCCTGCCTTCCAGACAATCAACGAGCACATTTGTGTGGCTGCTGTACTTGGCTGGCCCCAGTCTCCTTGCTTATTACACCGTGTCCTTGTGTACGCCACCTCAAATGCTTTTCTCTAGTTAGCTGACCCTCAGGAGCACCAGGGGCCTCACCTTGACCGCAGGAGACAGAGCACGGCCCCGCCACGGGTGTCCACACGTGTGCGGCATGCGCCTCCAGCCTGGGGCTGCCCTCCGGGGACGCAGCCTCCTGCCCCAGGGACCAGACATCCAGCTGCAGGGGCCAGGCACCGAGCTGGTGGGTCTGGGCCTCCCACCTCCAGACCCTGGGCACCTGGCCCTCCACCCCCACCCATCCCACTCCTTCAGGAGAGAACAGAAGTGGTTACCAGCACCCAAAGGCCATCCACCCCCGCGGCTGCTTTCCTAGGAAGCTGGCTTCCTGGCTCCGGCGGTGCCTTCATGCCCCACCCTGGCCTCTACACCAGCGTGAGCAGTCACCTTGGGGCAAGCGGCGCTGGGCCTTCGGAGCCAGATCCGCAGGCACGCCTGGCCCTGAAGTCCCCCCGCCTGCCCCAGCCCGGAGGAGTGGGGAGCATTAGCTGGCATGCTTGTCTGAAAGCAAAACCTCCCAGCCTGAGCCCATGGACGCTGGCAGGAGCCTGGCAGCAAAGTGCCACCATTCTATCAGGCTCTGAATGCCTCAGGCTGCTCGCCAGTGGGGAAGGGGCGTCCTAGCACCCTGAGCTCTGTGTCGAAGTCTGCCCTCCGCCCAGGGGCCACCCGAGGACAGCAGCCCTGCACGAGGGTGGTCTTCCAGCTCTGGCCAGGAGGCCAGCCTGTCCCGGGATGCTCACCTGGTCCCAGCCAGGAGGACATGCCGCCTCAACACAGGGCTCCAGGGAAGGCGGCTTCTCGTCTGAGGAGCGGGGCCCAGCAGTCGCCGGCAGCCCTGTGTCATCTGCCCCTGGCATACACGTGGTGTTCTGAACAGCCAGGTCTGCTCCACAGGCCACGTCTGACTCCCTGAGGATGGGACACGATGGCCGTCAGGCCCTGCCTCTGCCTTTGGGCGGGTGGTGCAAGCCAGCTCCTGGCACAAAGAGGCGGTGAACCTGCTCCCCAGTCTCCAAGAGCCCAGAGAGGGATCCCCACAAAAAGGCAAGGCCAGGGGCCTTTCCCCGAAGCCTGGCTGGATGGCTGCGGGCCTCCGCTCGGCACCGAGGGTGCAGAGACCAGCCCTGACCCTCCCGCCTTCCAGAGGCAAAGGCGGGTCCCCAACCAGACAAGAGTGTGGCTCCGTGCAGCCTACATCCGGCTGTGCTGGGAGGCCCGTGCCAGATGCAGGCGGCTCGCCAGCTCAGGGACAGCAAATGCATCTCCTGCACCGGCCCTGAGAGCTGGAGGCGGCCTGGAGCACCATGTGGAGAGGACCCCGGGGCAGGCTCAGCCCTCAGCAGGAAGGAGCGGTGACCGCTGTGTGTCACGGTCACACGGTGTGCGGGGGAGGGGGAGGGTGCCCAGAGCCACCAGTGGCCTAGGCCAGCCCCTCCCCGCTGCCCAGGTGACAAATCTGGGACCCAGAGAGGGAGGGGCCTGGCTCCGGTCCCCAGACGGCTAGCGGCAAATCAGACTGATAAGCCTCCATCAGCTGGAAAGCTGTGGGGGGGACAACGGCAATGACAAAGTGACGTCTGTGGCTGGACGTCTGTGGGTTTGCTCGGTCCTCACGAGTTCAAAAAACAGTTCAAAGAGAGGGGACTAGCCAGTCCGGGGCCTCCTCGGTGGGAGGGTGGCGGGCCCGGCCAGAGGCCTCGGGAAGGGCTCAGCACAGGGATGAGCCCCACCAGGGAGGTTCTGCCTGGATCTGGCCTTGGGGGGCCCTGCCCACTCCGTGCTCACCGCTGGGGGCAGGGCTGGGAATTGCAGGTGTCCACGGCCTCCGGCTGCACTGCTAGCGCTCTGCACCGGGAGCGGGGTGCGGTCCTCAGCAGGCTGCCCTGGGCCTCCACGCAGCGTACCTCCCGCTCCCTCAGGCCTCCCCCACACGAGGCGCTGCAGGGGCCGAAGTCTCCAGCCGCCCAGCTGAGGAGAGGAACGGGGCATTGGGCAGACCTGTCTGTGACCCGTCAGGCCCAGGGCCCAGGGTCCCTTCAGGGACCTAGATGCCGCATGGGGGCCACCGGCCCAGCCCCGCCCCCGCTCTCCAGGTGTCCCCGCGGCACCTGAGCCTGAGGACATCCGTCTGGAAGTGCCAGCGGCTGGCTGTCCCCGCCCGCACCCGACACGTCGGCCTTGTCCCTAGCGTCGTGCTCCCACTGGGGTGTGCTCCCTCCCAGAGCCAAGGCCACAACCCTCCCAGGCAGGGCGGTCCTCTCCCCTTGCGGTGGGCACCTGAGCTCAGAGAGGAAGCGAGCGAGCTGCCCATAGACGGGGGCAGCAGGTCACACCAGGGTGCCCAGCCGCTCGGGGCTGCCCGAGTCTCACTGTCCTCACCTGCCACCTGGAGACACTGCCAGGGCTGATCAAGGACTCGCCCAGACCCTGCCAGCTGTGCTACGAGGGCCCCTGAGCCACCTCCACCCCGGGGGTGGGGGGGGGCACGACCAGCACTTACTGAGGGGGACAGGGCTCGGGGGTGCAGGTCTTGGACCACGCGGCCGGGGGCTGGCTCCCCATGCAGCGGGCAGCCTCCACCCACTCGCTCCTGGCCTGGTCCCAACAGCTGTAGGTCACCTGGCGCAACCCTGGAAGGGGACGGGGGGCTGGGCCACCTCCACAGGGCAGACCGCACTCCAGGCTTCCAGGCGAGCCCCACCCCAGGTCCCACCTGCCCCGCAGCTCACGGAGCAGGGCCCCCACACCGGGGCCCACGCCCAGGCCTGCCGCTGCTTGGGCTGGAAGTAGGTGAAGGTGATGTCTGGGCGGGCCTGGCTGCCATACTCCTCGCCGTAGCGCCTGTAAACCTGCATGGAAAGCCGGGGCTGTCACGGCCACCTCCTTCAGGAAGCCTTCCACCCTGCCTTCTTCCCCCTTACGTTCTTTCACTTAGCAAGCCACCACTGATGCAGAACCCACAACACACGGTCACGGGCAGGACACTGCCCCCGGCTCCAGGAGCTCATGGCGGGTGGGGAGGGTGGGCTGCAGGCAGGTACAGAGACAGGAGTGTGCACAGGGGGCCAGGGAGCACAGAGAAGGGCCCCAAGGAGGCTGGGCAGGGTGGACAGCTGGGAAGAGGCTGCGGAAGGGTGAGAAGCCCGCAGCTCTGGCTTCTGCAGCAAGAGTGAGGCCCCGGGGAGGGCAGGAACAGGCTGGATCTGGGGCTCTGGGGGGCCAGCCTGGCAGTCTGGGCTCGGCCCTGAGGACACAGGGCGTTAAGGAAGAGGGTCCAGCAGGGAGGCTGGGCTTGTCTGCACTGCAGGAAGGTCCCTGGGCCCCGGGAGAGGACAGCCTGGCGGGCGGAGGCCAGGAGGAGGCTCCTGGGTCCCAGCAGCTGCCCCACAACACCTCATCTGGCCGCCCATCACAGTCCTCTGCTAACCTAGGGGCTCTCGGCACACACACCACCCCCAACCATCACCAGCAGGTCCTGGGTCAGAGGCCCCGAAGAGGGCCTGGGAATCTGTGTTTCTGTCTGCACTGCAAAGGATGCCAACAGAATTGCTCAACAGCCAGCATTTGGAAGTAGGCTCCTGGGGGTGGGAAGGAGGGTGAACTAGGGAGGACACAAGGGGAGGCAGGGAAGGGGTTAACCGCTCCCCGGGGGCTCGCTCTGGCCTGGCCTTCAAGGGGGGGGCCCCTGGTGTCAAGGGGGGAGCAGGGGGTGGGCTGCCAGACCAAGTCACTGGCTGTCAAGACTCAGACCACCCCCAGAGGTTCTCCGGGGCTATCTCAACCTCCACTGCTTTCTGTCCAGCCCTCCAAGCACCTTCCTCAGCAAAGCACACATGGGGCCGCTTGCAGACCAGGTCACAGCCTGGGCTCCGTCTGCCCCAGGGGCACAGCAAGACCCACATCCATGCTGAGCGGCCCTGGGCGGGGTCTGCAGCCAACACTGCCTGGCGCACGCGTCCGCTCCCTGGGCCCGCCCGTGACCCTAGGAAGTAGGAGTGCTATCCGTGTGCACGTGAGGGGTGCCGACACTCTGCCAAGTGCTTACTGTGCAGTATTTTGGGGAAAAAAAAGATGAATTTTCACAATTCCTTTATTTCAGCCTGCTTAGTTTCGTTTTGCAGGTAGGGGAAACAGGCTCGGAAAAGTTAAGTATTTGCCCCAAGTTTCTGCGGAGCCAGGACTAAACTCTGGACTGAGCCCATAGCCGGGCTCTTGACCCCTGGGTCACCCTGCTCCCCCTTCTTGGGCTGCCTCTGCTCCTCTTGTTGGAACGACAGACCCCCTGGGGGGTCTCTGACCTGGGCGTCGGCGCCGCCTCGCCTGCTGTCTCAAGACCCATGCCCTCCATCATCGGCAGGTCTGACAGAGCCCAATCCCCACTGCACCTCGCAGGGCCTGCCCACCGACAGCGCCCCAGGGCCCCAGGAGGAAGCCTCACCCTCACACAGCCAGCAAGGCCCCTCGACGTCTGCCCAGCCCTCCAGCAGCCTCCTCACTGGAGGGCCCCTTCCTCCCCACCCCTGAGCACCCCTCCACCGCAGGCCCTGGTCCCTCAGGACTCTCCCCGCCCTGCTCGCCCGCAGCCCCAGCCGCCCTCCCAGACCCCAGCCACCCCTTCCCGGGAAGCCCCCGGCCCTCTGCAGGCCTCTCCCTCTGAGCCACTCTCAGGGCTCGGGGCTCCAGGGGCTCCAGTGGGCTTTGAGTGGGACGCCAGCCCCGCCAGCGGCTGCTGAAGGAGCGGGTGTGGCTCTGAGCCATGGGCAGGCCAACACCAGGGGAGGCCCAGCGGTCACCTGGATCTCCATGTCGTCCCAGGTGGGGCCCTGGATGCGGAGCTCCTCCCGGAGGGGCAGCTGGTCCCCGCTCAGGGTCACCTTGTACTCCACGTGGCTGTCCTCCAGGAGGGAGGGGTAGGTGGTGCTGGCAGAGATGCTCCCATTTCCGGCCACGACATAGCGCCCACGCACCCTCACTGCTGTGGGCAGAGGGGCCATCAGCACCGCAGGGCCCCCCCACCCTGGAGCTGGAACCGCTCCCTCCCACAGATGGCCCTGTTTAGGGAGAGGGGCCGACAGGGCTTCACCTCCACGCCGGCCCCAGGGCCCCCCGCCCTCCCGGGGAGCAGACCTTCCCGGTACCCCACGCTCCACTCTGAGACACACAAGGTGTCTGACGGAGGGAGGCTTCCCCACCCCGTGACTCTCTGCCTCTTCCCAGAACCCGGGGAGCACCATGGACCTGCTCCCTCACCAAGTGTAGGCACAAGGACCTCAGGGTGAGCACCCCAACCCAGATTCAAAGGGCACCCTCTGCACATAAACACCATGGTGTAAAGAGGTAGGCCTCACCCAGAGACAGGTCTGACCCGCGCCCCGTACCTGACCTGATCCATCTTTGTTTAGGGTGAAAGGTCAAATACGTGACTTAGGGTGGCGTATTTGAGTCACCAAGCCTCAGCCAAACCGCAGACTGAGATCATAATCATCCAGGCAGCGATCAATCAGTCCCGCAACCTCATCGACATAAGGGAGTCCCCATGACACCCGGGCACTGAGCTCAGGAGGGCTCCCAGGGTTGGCAGTACACCCCGTGTGTGGTTGCTTTCGAGGCTGGACGCAGAGCCCTCCCTGACGCTGCCCTAGGCATCTCTTCCTTTGGCTGTCCCTTATAATAAGCCATAACCGTGAGTGTAACAGCTCTCAGAGTTCTGGGGGTCCACCAGGTGAATCCCCCAACTGATGGCATTTGAGAGACCCTCAAACTTGCAGGTGGCATCAGAAGTGAGGATGCCACAGCTTGGGGCTGTGCCCTCAGACTTCACGGCCTGGCCAGCTCACCCAGGTGTGTGAAGAGAGGCCTGCGGTTGATGACATGGGTGCCGGTCAGGTTGGGGGTGAGGGCCAGGAACGTGACGTACTCTAGGAGGAAGCAGAGGAGGAGGCCATCTCAGGTCGCTGAGGTCACAGTCAGAGGGAGGAAACGTTAGCGCCAGAGGGAGCTAGGACTTAGCTCCTCGACCGACTTTGCAAGAGACCTGACTTCTTGTATAAATAGATCAAAGTCAAGGACTTCCCAGCAGAGCATCCCCCGTGCTCAGATACCTCCAGCGGGAGAGGAGAGAACAGCCCAGCGCAGGCTCCCCATGTCTGTGTTCGGCGTCACCAGTGCCGTGAGTGACCGGGAGTGATGGGCCACCCTCCAGCAGCAGCCTCATCACTGACCTGGGCCTCCTGGGGAGGCTGAGGCCTGCTGGGAGGGCCCAGGACCGAGCGAGCACACAGCCCCACCACCCAGGCACCCGGGCTCTGGGCTGGCACGTTTCCCTGGAGGCTGGGGGGACCCGGGCCCCTCGCCCCCGGGGAGGCCCTACCTCCGGCCCTTCCGGCGGTGAAGGAGCCATTCTGCAGCCGGCACGTGCTGTTGTCCCCACCGCACACCTGGCACACGTCCCGCACCTGCCCCGAGTCCATCCTGCCGTCACAGCCAAACGTCTGTGCAGAGCAGAGCGGAGGTGAGGCCCCGGCGGCAGCCTTGGACAGGGCTGGCCTTTGAGGCTCACACAACCAAGCCGGCCGTTTCTGCAATTTCTGGTGTAGGAGGCGAGCTTAGACAACTTGCCCCGGGTCACGGCAAGGCTCTTGACCCCAAGCCCGGCTTGCTCCCCAGCACCACCCAGCACAGACTCTGCTGTGGCTTCCTGGGGGCCACACCACCAGACCTGACCCCCTCGAAGGCCCCTTCATGCCCTGGCTTCTCTGGGGAGAGCCCTCGGAGCCACAGAGGGTAGAAGGGCACCTCTGCCGCCCACACATGCCTACCCTGCAGCTGCCCGACACGCACAGGCTCAGGGCCCCATCCTCCTGGGGGCCACCCGGCACACAGCGCGTGCCATCCAGGAAACGGTCCCCACGCCGCACCATGAAGTTCTCGCCAATGGCCCGGCACACATGTCTGCACAGGGCGTTCCCTGGGGAGAGGCAGAAGGACAAGGAGCCTGGTGGGAGGGTGCAGGGAGCCAGGGACAGAGACTCTGCGAAGCCGGATCTGAGTGGGCTCTTGCTGACCCCCAAGCACCATCTCATGGTGCTCTTTGCATTTGGGGTCGGGGTAGGTTTTATTTCCCACCTGCCCCACCTCCCGAGGCAGTAATCGCATCACCGTGTGATGAGCATGCCGACTTAGGAGCCGGGGGCTTCTCTGGCATCACGCTACACCTCTTGTCTCCGTTTTACAGCCAGGAGACGGAGACTCAGGGAGGAGAGGTCAGGGCTGACCTGCCGGCAAGGGGCTGAGCCTGCTCCTCACAGCATCAGAGTGATGCTGGGTGCCCCCCTCAGTGACTCTCCCTGCCCAGGGTCATGGGCCTGGCCTCCCCACCAGGCCCACCTCTGCTGTACTGCTCCGCGGTCCCCCAGCGGTAGAAGGAGGCATTGCCCCCCGGGGAGAGGTGCAGGGGCTCGCCGTTGGTCTGTGCACACTGCTCGGACATGAACGCCAGCTGGGTCTTCTCACAGGCCTGGATGGAGGAGGCGGAGGACGGGCACAGGAAGGGCCAGGGCAGAGGGCTTGGGGAGGGAACCCTTGCCCCTGGGAGACAGCAAGACCCCCTGCAGCGTCAGCATGAAGATGCGGGTATGAGCCTGGCTCCTGGCTGCACCTCGGTTCCCTACCCTGGAGAGTGGGGATGTTGAGAGCCTTCCTCTGCTGACAGGAGGATTCTACAAGAATCTGGGTGGACACAGGGCAGGGTCTGCCCCCGGCAATGAAGAGGAAAGAAAGCCAGGCCAAGAGCTTGGTAGAAGGGAGGCCCCGTTTATGAGCATCCACTATGTCCTCACTATGTCTAGTCAAAGCTGTGGCTTTTCCAGTGGTCACGTATGGATGTGAGAGTTGGACTATAAAGAAAAGTGAGCATGGAAGAATTGATGCTTTTGAGCTGTGGTGTTGGAGAAGACTCTTGAGAGTCCCTTGGACTACAAGGAGATCCAACCAGTCCATCCTAAAGGAGATCAGTCCTGGGTGTTTGTTGGAAGGACTGATGTTGAAGCTGAAACTCCAATACTCTGGCTACCTGATGCGAAGAGCTGACTCATTGGAAAAGACCCTGATGCTAGGAAAGATTGAAGGCGGGAGGAGAAGGGGACAACAGAGGATGAGATGGTTGGATGGCATCACCGACTCAAAGGACATGAGTTTGAGTAAACTCTGGGCATTGGTGATGGACAGGGAGGCCTGCGTGCTGCAGTCCATGGGGTCACAAAGAGTCAGTCACGACTGAGCTACTGAACTGAACTAAGATGAACTATGTCTGCGCAGTATCCATATTGGAAAGGTCACAGGAGTTGAGAGCAAAGGGCATCTGCACAAGAAGCTGGGCACCGAG
The DNA here is from genome assembly GCA_007570785.1 of Antilocapra americana. Taxonomy (NCBI): domain Eukaryota; kingdom Metazoa; phylum Chordata; class Mammalia; order Artiodactyla; family Antilocapridae; genus Antilocapra; species Antilocapra americana. The sequence continues at coordinate 10,098,674 of ML660779.1, read as the reverse complement.
GCGGGCTGGTGTCCTGGCCTGCTCTGCACGGGAGTCTGAGGAGAAGAACTGGAGCGGGCCTGCTGAGTCCGCCTGGGGAAGGCGGGCAGGGACAGTCTCTCCACGTGCAGATCTTAAGTCCAGGCCGGAGGAGTCTCTCCAGCCCTCCACACCCTCTATGATGGCCACGTGGGAAACAGAGGTAAGCCCTGGAGGGGATGTGGAGACACTGGAACCCTCGCACATTCCCGGTGGGAAGGCCAAACGGTTCAGCTGCCCTGGGAAAAGGCTTGGAGGTTCTCAAGGAGTTAAAGGTAGAACTACCACGTGATCCAGCAAATCGGCTTTTAGGTATACACCCCAAAGAGTGAAAAGCTGGTACTTACAAAAGTCCTTGTACACACATATTCGTAGCAGCACCAGTCACAACAACCGAAGATGGAAACAGTCCAGATGTATCGACAAATGGACAACGGATGAATGGACGAGCTAAATGCGGTCCAATGGAATGTTACTGGATGATATTCCATCCAGCAGAGAAGGAGTGGGGTTCTAATAATCGCTGCACGTGAAAATGCCACGCACAGAGGGGGAGCACCAGATGCAGGGTATGATCCCCTTACACGAGACGTCCAGCGCAGGCAAACCCCCAGAGACAGAGAGAGGACTGGGGGCTGGCAGAGGCTGGGGGCAGGGGCATGGGAGTGGCTGCTCATTGGGCTGGGGTTTGGCTCCGGGGCGGCCGGAGTGGTTTGGAACTAGAAAAGGGGGTGGTCGCCCGGCGTTGTGAAGGTGCTAGGTAACACTGAACCGCACCATTTCACACGGTCGGCGTTATGGGTGTGAAAGTCGCCTGAGCTCATAACTAAAAGAACCACCCGTGCTCTCCCAGTAGTGGGCTTGGCTGCGGGCAGGAGGGGTGTTCTCCGTGCAGGGCAGTGGCATCCGGGGAAGGAGGGGGACTGCTTTCAGTGGTCGGACAGGCCTGGGCTGTGCACTGTGGTCCGGAAAGTGAACGTCACTTAGTCGTGTCCGACTCTTTGCGACCCCATGGACTGTAGTCCATGGAGTTCTCCAGGCCAGAATACTGGAGTGGGTAGCCTTTCCCTTCTCCAGGGGATCTTCCTGACCCAGGGATCAAACCCAGGTCTCCCACACTACAGGCAGATTCTTTACCAGCTGAGCCACAAGGGCAGCCTAAGAATACTGGAGTGGATAGCCTATCCCTTCTCCAGTGGATCTTCCTGACTCAGGAATCAAACCAGGCTCTCCTGCATTGCAGGAAGATTCTTTACCAACTGAACTATGAAGGGCAGGTATCAAGAAAACCACTTTTGCTCTCGAAAGTGCCCTGTGTGGACCACAAATCACAGCCGTCCTGACCCTTCTCCAGGCCAGCCCCGCCCCTGCCCAGGGAAGCAGGCCTACCTGGGTGTTGCACATCTCGGCCTGGAGGTCAGAACCTACGCACGTGCGCCCCCCAAAGGCAGGTCTGAAAATGCCCACAAGACAGCGGGGTGAGAGGTGACCCATGGCCCCGAGGCAGGGAGCACGGAGCGGCCACCTCCACGCGGTACCTGGGGTTGCTGCACTGCCGCCTCCTGGTGACCACACCGCCACCGCAGGGGCGGGAGCAAGGACTGGCGGGCCCCCAGCTGGACCAGCGCCCATGCACCACGCCCACGGGGGCCAGCTCGGCCAGCGAGCGGCAGTGACCCTTGGAGCACCACTGCAAGAGAAGGATGGGGCCGAGCTCTGCACCCAGGGCCCCCACGCCCGCAGGCACCCACACTCACACGAACCCCACACCCAGGGCCCCCAC
>ML660779.1:10079458-10096473 GCA_007570785.1 Antilocapra americana | reverse complement strand
CAGGCACCCACACTCACACGAACCCCACACCCAGGGCCCCCACGCCCACAGGCACCCACACTCACACGAACCCCACACCCAAGGCCCCCACGCCCACAGGCACCCACACTCACACGAACCCCACACCCAGGGCCCCTCGCCCACAGGCACCCACACTCACACGAACCCCACACCCAGGGCCCCCACACCCGCAGACACCCACACTCACACGAACCCCACACCCAGGGCCCCCACGCCCACAGGATCCCCCCCATACACACACACACACACGCTCCTCCACTCCCCACTGACCCCGCTGACCTTGCCCACACCACACTCTGTCCCATCCAGGAGGGGAATCAGCAGGCGACTACAGCTGCTTGGGTCCAGGGGGTCTGTGTGGCAGGAGAGAGCCTGGCACATGTCCTAAAAGGGGGGACAGGTGGCCAGCTGAGGGGCCCCCAGGGCCTATGCGGTCAGTGTCTGGCTGTAACTGTCCCTCCCAGACCACAGGGCACAGTGACACAGCTAGCACCCCAGGCTGTGGAGGATGGTGGAGAGAGGGACCTGGCTGATTCCTTTATCGGGAACAGAAACAGTGGCCAGGGCCCACAAAAATGTCCCATTTCTTTTAAAATCGGAAGAAAAACAAGATGGTCTTTTAGATCAAATAGAACATCCTAATACAGCATTAATATATTTGTGTTTATAACAACACCTGTAATGCCACATATTTTATGAAAACATTACGATGTAATTCCAAGTATTTTGTAAGCAGGAAGGGGCTCACAGAGGCAAAAGTGCCTGCAGGTCCTGTGCAGCCCCGGGAGGAAGTCTGTTTTTAGGGTACCTACCCCCCGAGCTCCCCTCCCACTGTCAGCTGCCACTCCTGCTTAAGGGTCAGCTTGGAGGTCCCTTCCTCCAGGAAGCCCTCCAGCTCCCACTGGTTGGAAGCCACCTGCGCAGGATCAAGGTCCATGGGCTCAGGGGCTCTACCAGAGCCAGCTCCACATAATTTGTGGGGCTTCCTCAGAAGGAAAACGTGAGGGCCCTCGTTCAGAAACTGAGAATATCCAGAGGTATCTGAGGGTCTGGGCCAGTGGGCAGGAGGGCGGAGGAGGACGGTGGGGGCATGAGTGGGCAGAGGGGGGCCCGGGTGCGGAGGGGCGGGTGGCGGCCGTCCCCACGGCCGGACTCACCAGGTGCTCCCCGCGGAAGGTGCAGGCGGTCGCCGTGGGGCCGAAAGCGACCCGGCACTGCTCGTCGGCGCCGTAGTAGAGGCCGGGCTGCGCCTCGGGGGGCCGCCCCGCGGGCCCGGACCGCGGCCCCGGAGGGTCCCACACGCAGCGCGCCCGTCCTGCGCTGCGACAAGGCCGCGGTTCAAGCCGGGGTGGACCCCGGGAGGGGGCGGGATGGAGGAGTGGGCATCGGAGGTGAGGGCCAGGGAAGCCGAGACGGAGGGGTGCCCCCGCGACGGGCTGCGAGCCCAAGGAGAGGTGGCCGGAGGCCGCGACGAGTGGACACCGGGCGGGAGGCGGCTGGAGGGCTGGGCCCGGAGGACTGGGCGCGGAGCGGAGACGGGGCGGGGGCGCGGCTACCTGAGCAGACTCAGCAGCTGCCGGCGGCTGCAGGGGGACCAGGCCGGGCCCGCGAGGGCGAGGGTGGGCGCCGCGCCGTCTGCGGCCATCACGTGCCCGCGGGGCCCGCAGCCACTGCCGGGCACGCCGTCATGCTCCAGGCCGAAGCTGCGGAGGAGGCGCTCTGAGGGCGGCGTCGACCGGGTACCCGCCCCGCCCCGCCCCGCCCCACTCCCAGGGGTCGCCCCGCCGGGCCACCTGCTAACCGGGCGGTGGGGCACGCAGCCTCGGTTCCCCCACCGAGGGAGGGAGCGCTGGGCCGGCCAGGGGGCTCTGGCCTCTTTGCGCCGAGGCCCTGGCGCTGTTGGCCTCCTTGACCTGGGGTGGGTCCGTGGGTGAATGCAGAGAAACACTGCATTCTGGAGGAGTGGAGAGGCAGCCTCTGGCCGGGGCTTCTGCCCGGATGGAAGGCAACGGTCTGCAGTTCCTGTCTGTCTCTCCAAACAAGACAAACGGAGGAGGGACTTCCCCGGCCGTCCAGTGGCTGAGAGTTATGCATTTTCCAATGCAGAGGAGGGTTGGATACCAGCATGGGGGAGCTGAGACATACGGGGGTGGCATGGGGGCAACTAAGACCCCATGCAACCAAATAAAGGGTGAATAATGTTTTTTACAAAAAAGACAGATGGAGGAGTTGTGATGGTTGGGTGGGGAAAGAAGTCAGGCAGAGATGCAGAAAGCTAGGGTAACAGTGGCGGCTGTGGGTAAGAGCCCAGCCTTGTCCTGGAGGTGGGGATGGGAACTCCTCCACGCTGGCAGGAGGCTAACAGGCAGAGTGTGGGAGTGGGGGCTGGGGGACGAGGCAGTTAGACACTCACTTTTCACTTTAGGAGTCTCCGGTACTATTTGAATTTTCACAGAAAGCAGGTATTTGTTTCGTAATGAAAATACTAAAAATCAAAAAAGCAAGACACCCTCCACTCTTGGTAAGCAACACAGAGGAGCACAGTGTTGCCCAAAGAACGTGTAACAGTCATTTGAGGAAAAGTCTGCAACTAATCTAAGTATCTAACACTGGGGAATGGACTGAATAAAATACGTGCATACCAAAAAAAATCAACATATATTGTAAAAGAACGTCTGAGAGAAATGTCTGGGATCTATCTTACATAAAAAGGCAGGTAACTTGGCTTCCCTGGTGGTCCAGTGACTAGGAATCCACCTGCCGATGCAGGGGACATAGGTTCAATCCCTGGTCCAGGAAGATTCCACGCACCTCGGAGCATCTAAGCCCGTGAGCCACAACCACTGAAGCCCATGACCCCTAGAGCCCGCGGCAATGAGAAGCCCGCACACCACTGCTAGAGGGTAGCCCCCACTCATAGAAACTAGAGAATGCCCGGCAGAAGCAATGAAGACCCAGCGCAGCCAAAGATAATTAATAAAAAGATGGTTACATGAAAAATTTTTTTAAAAGGCAATTAACCAATGTACAGCATAATCCCAATTTTGTGGATAAAAATGATGTATGTGCGTGAGTAAAGAAAAGACGGATGTTTTCTCCAAGTGGTGGGATTTGGCATCATTTTTACAGCCTTGTTTTCCTTTATATGAATTTCCTACAATAATCACTTTTTAACTAAGTTTGTTTTGTTTCTATTTTTTGGGGGAAAAAAATGTTTTCTTCTAATTATTTGGTAACAAAGTGTCAGATTTCCCAGCCCTTGCCCTTCACCTTCCCAGGTCCACTGGGGTCAAGAGTAGAGGCCCCTCCCACCTGGCTCTGCCTGGGACCACCGCAGGCCATGACCTCCCTCTGGGGGCCCCAGGTCCCGTCCTTGCCTGGACCCCGGGCGTGGGGCCCCTTACCTGTGCCCGATCTCGTGGGCGATGGTGACCCCCAGGTCAAAGCCGGTGTCCTCAGTGATAAGGCAGCTCCAGGAGGAGGAGCAGGCACCCCCCAGCTGGGTGACCCCTCGAACCTGCCGGTTACCATCGGGCAATTGCAGGTCAAACCTCAGGAAGAGAGAACAGACACCCGGGGCCACTGAGGTGCCTGCCTGTCAGCGGGCTGCCTTGGCAGAGGACGGGAGCAGCTCCCGGGCAGGCTGGCATGCCCTGGGGGGCTCAGCTACCTGGTGACGTACAGGACCAGGTCGGCGTGCTCGGGGTCTGTGTCGTCCTCGGGGTTGACCGTCCTGCTCCACTCACAGACGTTCAGCAGCGACGCGGTGATGTTGGCTGTGATCTGCGGAGCATCCTGGGAGGCCGGTGACAGAGCACACTCAGGGGATCCACCCCGAGCAGGGTGCTGACTGCTGCTACAGCCTCGTCCTCGTGACAACGCCACTGCTGTCCCAGGGCACAGAGCAGGGGCCCGAGGCTCAGCAGGACAGAGCTGGAGCTCGGGGCCAGGGCTGGCGGGCAGGGAAACACCGCCCCTGCTGTGCATTCACTGGAGAAGGGGGGTGCAAGTCGCTCGGCCGTGTCCAACTCTCTGCGACCCCATGGACAATACAGTCCGTGGAGTTCTCCAGGCCAGAATACTGGAGTGGGCAGCCTCTCCCTTCTCCAGGGGATCTTCCCAACCCAGGGGTCGAACCCAGGTCTCCCACATTGCAGGTGGATTCTTTACCAGCTGAGCCACAAGGGAGGCCCGAGTATACCAGAGTGGGTAGCCTGTCCCTTCTCCAGCAGATCTTACGGACAGGGGTTAAAGACTGCAGGAACAGGTCTCCCAGGGACTGGCCTCCTGGCTCAGCACCTACCTCGGGCTGGGTCAGGATGACCATCTTCACCGGGTGAACTCGGAACTGGGCCCCCAGGGATGGGTCCCTCAGTAGCTCTGATGCCTGTGGAGGGCGGGTGGGAGAGGTGACGCATGAGGGCAGGTGCCGCTGACTGCAGAGATCTAGGGGTGAGGTGGTGCCTGGAGAGGATGCTCCACGCACGTGGGGGAGCACCACTCTACTAGCTGGAGGTGCTAGTCCTCCAGGTGGGAGCCAGCCATAGAGACAGTCGGTCCTCCGGCCCGCCCGTTGCTCACGGCTCAGGAAGGCCAGCCAACAGAGAGAACCCCCGAAACAGCAGGCTGTGAATAACTGCCATCCGTCTAGAATGCTCCTTTCAAACACCGGATTCCCTGGTGGCTCAGACAGCAAAGAGTCTGCCTGCAATGAGAGACCCAGGTCACTCCTGGGGTCGGGAAGATCTCCTGGAGAAGGAAATGGCTACCCACTCCAGGATTCTTGCCTGGAAAATCCCATGGCCGGAGGAGCCTGGCGGGCTACAGTCCATGGGGTTGCAAAGAGTCAGAACGACTGAGCGACCTCACTCTCACCTCTCTTGGCCTGGAGTCACCCTGTCCTTTCTCATCTCCACCCAACACCTCCCTCACCTCCGCTCACCTCCACGAGGCAGCTGAGGCCCTCTTCTCCCTGCCCTGTGTCCCCTTCCAGGGGCACCCCAATGAGAAGGCTCTCCTTCCGGGTTCCTGGGCTTCCCATGTGGTGCTAGTGGTAAAGAATCCACTTGCCAATGCAGGAGACACAAGAGACGCAGGTTTGATCCCTGGGTGGGGAAGATCCCATGGAGGAGGAAATGGCTACCCACTCCAGGATTCTTGCCTGGAAAATCCCATGGCCGGAGGAGCCTGGCGGGCTACCGTCCATGCGGTCGCAAAGAGTTGGGCACGACTGAGCAGCTGAGCACTACTACACCCAGTTCCCAGCTCTCCCAGCGCATCTGCCAAGACGCCGCCTGCTGGCACCTGCACGGCGGTCATTCACATGAGCTGGTTCTCTAGACACGTGGCGTCTGGCCGAGAGGACGCGGCCGCCGCCAGCCTCAGCTGGCCCGAGTCTGAACCAGGCTCTCCCCCTGCCTACCTGCGTCCTCGAGATCCTGTTAACTAGCCTCAGGGACCCTGTCCCCTCCTCTGTAAGAGGGAGACAAACACATGGCTGTTGGCAGACTTAGCAACAGTGCAGCCGGCCCAAGGTGGGTGTCCACCGTGACACCGGCCGGTACCACGACCAGCACCGTCTGGGAAGGAGCCAGTCTGCGGTCTACTGCCTGACCATCACTGGGCCTCATAAAACATGTTGAATGGCCAGAGGGAGTGTGCTTTGATGATCAAATTTCAGTATATTCGAGGTGGAGGGACCTCCCAACCCAAAGCTTGAAAATAAGAGCTTTCAAGTGATTTAGAGAGAATATTTTCCTCCTCTGGGGCTGGCAGATGGAAATCCAAGCCGGCATGTCCTGGACTTGAGCCAGCTTTTCCGGGGGTCGGGGCCATAGGGGTATGACCAGTGGGACCCAGCCTCCCTACAGAGTGGGAACCCCAGAGAACCCCTAAGAGAAGAGAGGGCCCGGAGGGCCTGGAGTCTGAGAGTGGAGGAAGCTTTTCCTTTCATCCAAAACAGCTAGGAACACCTGTGGCTGGGGACAAGGTGATGCCAAGGACCCCAGCTTCTGACGCTGCCCGCCCTCCAGGGCCACTCACCAGGGTAGCAGCTTGGGCCCTGGTGCTGCCAGCGGCAGGTATTGATCTCCTAGTGTTTGTGGACACTGACCTGGCCACCTGAAACACGTGTGTTTCTGTGTATTTACAAGCGAAGGCACACCGGCGTGGCGTGGCTCCAGCGGGAACGCGGTCGTCAGCTTTGGGGCCATCCCTTCCTAGGCTCCCTTTTTGTCTCCGAGATAATAATTAGTGGGAGCTGTACGTCCTGCCCCCACTGTTACCCCAGAAGTGAAGGGGAGCCCCCAAGAAGGACGCCGAGAGAGCCCAGTGTGGGGGAGCCCCACTCCCAGGCAGTGTGAGCTGAGGTGCCCCCAGGTCAAAGGGACAATGGGGGAGAGGACAGGCTTGAGGGTCCTGGAGCACAGGGACCCAAGAGCAAGGGGCTGGGGGTCTCACTCCCCAGATGAGGGGGAGGTAAGAACAGATCACACCTCTCCCCGCCCCAGGACCCTGAGCCTCAAATGTGACCCCAGCTGCAGGCTTACCCCGACTTCAGCCCCAGATAAGCCAGCCCACTGATGCTATGCACAAGCCCCGGGTCCGGGACAGTGTGTCCACAGGCTCCCAAGGGCGGGCCAGTTGTGGTCTCCAAGGGCCGCTGCTGCCTCCCAGAGCCCCGAGCCCGCCCCCCCGTCAGCACTGCCCGCAGAGCCCGCCCCCCGGCCAGCTCTCACCATGTTGAGGTTGGTGAGCACGTAGCGCTCCATGTCCTCCCCGTGGACCCGCTGGACATCGGGACCCACGGCCACCAGCAGCTCCAGGTGCAGGGCGTCACCGGCAGCCTGTCTCCGGAGACGAGGTGCAGGGGTGGGCCCTGGGGAGGGAGCAGGCAGGGCTGAGAGCCAGGGTCCTGGAAAGCGGGCGGAACGGGGCCCTGGCCACCTGGCCAGCTGACCTCAGGGCCCCGCATGGCCCCCATGGCCAGGCCGCGCCATCCTCCAGGCCCCTGGGCTTGGAGATGCGGTGGCGGGAAGCCCCCCCGGGCCGTTCACTGCAGGGAGGGGGAGCTGCCTCTGGCACAGGGAGACTGAGTGAGCCATTTGCTAGTTCTTTTCTAGTCATTAATTTGCTATTTAGTTAGTTAGTTAACTGACATACAGTAACTCACAATGTGTTCGTTTCGGGTGTTCAGCATGGTGACTCAGTTATGTGTGTGCGTGTGTGTGCTCGTGTGTGCTGTGTGTGCGTGTGTGTGCGTGCGTGTGCGTGTGTGCTCGTGTGTGCACGTCTGTGTGTGCGCACGCGCGCGTGTGTGCTCGTGTGTGTGCATGTGTGTTCAGCTGTTAAGCCACGTCTGACTCTGCAGCCCCGAGGACTACCGTCCGCTAGGCTCCTCTGTCCCTGGGATTCTCCAGGCCAGGATACAGGAGTGGGTTGCTATGCCCTTCTCCGGGGGGGTCTTCCCAACTCAGGGATCAGACCAGAGTGTCCTGCTTGGCAGGAGGCTTCTTTACCATTGCACCACCTGGGAAGCCCATATATAAACACACCCACAAGGATATGCGTCCTTTTTCAGATTCTTGTCCCTTTTAGGCTATTAGAAAAAAAATTGAGTCGAGCTCCCTGTGCTATGAGTAGGACCTTGTTTATCTATATCGTGTGTGTGTGTGTGTGTGTGTGTGTATGTTTGTGTGTGTGTGTGTATTCAGGCATGTCCGACCCTTTGCAACCCCACAGACTGTAGTCCGCCAGGCTCCTCTCTCCATGCGATTTTCCAGGCAAGAATACTGGAGTGAGTTGCCATTTCCTCCCCCAGGAGATCTTCCCGACCTGGGATGGAACCCGAGTGTCCTGCACCCCCGCCCCGGCAGGCGGCTTCCTTACCGCTGTGCCGTCTGATGTACAGCAGCGTGTGCATTACTCCCAAAGTCCTAGTCTGCTCCTCCCCTCTCCTGCTTTGCTAACTGTAAGCTTGTTTTTGGTGCTGAGTGAGCAGTTGCACGCTGGCCCTCCTAGAGTTGGCTTCTCAGTGCCCGGGGTTCTGTGCCCTCGGACACCTCTGCCCTCCTCGGGCAGGGAGCGGGAGGTCCCAGGCTCTCGCACATCACTCATGCTGTGACTGTTAGAACAGATGGCCCGCCCGGCTCACAGGAGAGATGGGAGGTCTAGGGAGGCCGGCTGTCTCGGGTGGAGACGCTTCCTCCCACCCGCCTGGGCTGACTGGGCATGCGGGGCAGTGCAAGGCCCAGGAGTCAGTACTGCGTGGATTTTCCATCCTTCTGGTCACCCCAAAGCCCTGCTGTGGACACTCTGGAGAACGAGGTCGCCCTAGGATGGTAAGAAAAGCCCAGGACCCCACTGTGCTTGCAGCAGACACAGCCTGGGGAAGGCATGAGCAGGCCTGGGGGCAACAGGGCTGACCCCCACCCTGGCTGTACCCCGGAGTCCTTGCGTAGGCTTGCAGCAGCCACTTCTCATCTTTGGGCCTCTAGGCTCCCATCTGCAGCATGGGAACTATCAGCGACCTCTGACCTAGGGCCCAAGGCTCCAAGGCCCAGGTCAGTGAACCCACTTTGTAGACGGTGAATGGCTGTTCAGAGGCAGGAAGCCTCACGTCCACCAAGAAGATGGTCTGAGGGCACAGCTGGTGGTGATACACTCCCCTGGCCTGTCCTGTGGCTGGCCCACCCCGCATGCTCACGAAGGTGGCTCCTGGAGCTCAGCTGCTCCGCATGACCCCAGGCATCAGGAGAGCTGGTCCCTCCTCCAGAGCCGTCCCTGCCCACAGCCCCCTCCCAGGAGCTGTACCTGGAATGGTGGGGCCCCGGGGTGGGCCTGTGGATCAGGTGGGGCTGCATGACCCCCCAGGGACGCACCAGCACCCGGTGCTGCCTCAGTGGCTGGATGTAGAACCTGTCTGCACCCACCAGGATGTCACCCTCCTGGAAGACACAGAGCCATCTGGTCTACCAGCCCTTCCTACCCGCCACCCCCACCCCGCCCCCATGCAGGGAAGGGCCTTGCTGGGCCATCACAGTACCAGGCATGGATTGGCCCTGGGTCTCTCCCAGGGCTCCTCCCCAAGTCCAACGCCCAAGAGCCCATCTGTGTGGGACCGCGGGGGGCCCATGCCCTCTGGGGCTGCACCCACTGACCACCACCTGCCACCAGCCCCCACGGCCGGGTTCCCATTCCCCGCCATGTGCTCAGGCTTCAGGCCCCAGACTGCAGGGCCTGAGGAAGACCACGGACAAGGATGGAGGGGGTCTTGAGGGACGCGCTAGGCCTGTGCTAATGGACAGCACTGCCTGTCACCAAGTGGACCGCGAGTCCCATCTGTCTCGGCCCAGGATGGACCTCCCAACCCTGGAACCTGGCGGCGGGGGGGTGGGGGTTGTAATGATATAAGTGGCTCTGCTCACTGAGTGACACTTCGTGACAATGCATGACACCAGTCCTCACAACCCCCCAAGAGGCCGGTGCCGCCTTCACCATGTCTCAATGACAACACAGGTTCAGCAGAGGGACTGGCCCAAGGTCAGCTGGACGAAGGGGCGCAGCTGGGTCCGAACTCAGCGCTGACTGCAAAGCCCACCCTCTTTCCGTTCCCCTCGCCCCGGGCCTGCCCTCAGCTCTGTCCCCTGTTAGCTGGGTGGCCCTAGGGAACTCAGCGGCTCCTCTGAGCCTCCAAGGAACAGGCCCTCATGGAGTCAGAGTCTAGCCAAGATCCAAGCGGTGTTGCTCTCACGTCTGGGGGCTGGGGGACATGTCTACCGCGTGGTGTCCCGCAGCCACCCCCAGCCAGCCCGGGCGCCCACTCACCACAAGGCCCGAGCAGGTGAGCCTGGCTGCTGCGTCCGGCGACAGCAGGGCCAGGCCTCCCGTGAGGCAGGGGTGGGGAGGCGCCCTCAGCAGCCGCAAGGGGGCACTGACCATGTGCTTGCTGGCGAAGGAGGCGGCCAGCAGGCCCAGCTCAGGCTGGAAGCGGAAGGAGGAGAGCCAGCCCAGGGCTGCCAGGGGGCAGCGTGGGGCCCTGCAGGGCGGCCCCGTCGGCCGGCCCTCGTCCTTATGCTTGCAGGCGCAAGCCAGGGGGGCCACGTCGAATGGGGGCACTGCGGGAGACTGGAGGCCCCCCACTCACCCCTGCTCGGCCCTCCGGGTCCTCCTGCGGGGTCCCCGCTGGCCCTCCAGCCTGGCCCCAGGCACCTGACTCCAATCCAGAGCAGTCATGAGGGGACACTCCTCACTCTCTGCCCCCGACCACGCACCTGCTCTGCCTCTGGTCCCCACCAGCCTCTGGATCAAAGTCCCCAGTGGTCCTCATCGGAAAGGGGGCTGGGAGCACAGAGAGGCCCACAGAGGTGGCCTGGGAACAACGGGAAAAGGCTCTGGCCGGAGCGCGACCCCAGTGCCCATCTTGCTTCTCACAGAAAACACAAATGTTTATATCCCGGCCAGACATGGCAAGACTTCTTGAGCGAGGTCCCAGGGTGAGAGAGACCAGCTAATGAGTGACTGTTGCCTCAAGACCCTGAGTAGACTCCCAGGGTCAGAACCCCAGCTTGCCCGGAAATCCCAGACCAGTCTTTATCAACTTGGCAGAGAGCAGCAGCAGAATTAATTAAGGGCGAGAGCGGCGGCTCTGACTTGCTCCCAGCAGAGCCTCCAAAGAGCCGGGCCCCCTGACTCAGCGGTGAGACACCCTCCCCCCCTGTGGCTCTGAGGAACTGCCCTCGCAAGGGGGACGCGTACCTTCAAAGGCAGTGTCAGGGCTGAAGTCAGAGGTCATGTCCGCTGGCTCCAGGGCCTGCAGAAACTGCTGTGAGACAGGGGCAGGCCTGAGGAGGGGACACAGGCAGGGGGAGGGAGGCAGGGGCGGGCAGGAGGAGGAGCATGCTGAGCGGGGAGAGAGGGGCGCTAGGTGGAGAGGGACCAGCCCCTCACCGCCTCCCCATCAGGCGCACAGCACTGGGGCCAACTCCATCTCCAGGGAGCCCACTTTGTCCCCTGAACCCCAAGTTCAGACTTCCCCTCCTCTGCCCAAGTGCTGTTGGGCACTCCCCTCCCCCTCCAGGGAACCCAGCCCTCAGCCCCAGAAGATTCTGGATTCCCAGCTCCCCGGCTCCCACGGCTCTGCGGAACTGCGGGCCCACCCACCTGTCGGGGATCAAGGAGCACCCAGAAGCTCAGGAGGAAGAGCGCAGAAGTGAGGCTCCCCCACAGGCACCTCCCCGGCGTGGAGGGAGCCATGCTGCCTGCGACGATCTGCGGGAATCCTGGAGTGCTCGGCAGGCAGACCGAGGGGCTGGACCAGGAGGCTGGGTTTACTCGAGGGCGCTTCCTCCCAGGACAGGCGCTGGGGGACTGGGCGGCCTGCTGGCTCCTCCTGGCCGTGCGCTTGCACGGCTGGCTCTGGCTCAGCCTCACCTCATTCCCTCGCTCTCGGCCACCTCCTGGCCTGTGTCTGCCCCGGGCTTGGGTATGGGCACACTGGGCAACACAGGATCCCTGGTCCCCTCAGTTTCCTGGGAGGTTCTTAGGAATGTGTGCCCCACCCCCTCCTGCCTCCAGGATGCCTTCCCCAGCTAACCTGAGAGAGGGGTCCCCCTACCCTGGTCCATGCCCGCCTCAGCCCCATTCGAGTCCCATTATGCTGGAGGCACCTGCCTGTCCATCTGGGCGGGTCTGCTTCCCGTCACAGGGGTCGGTAGTGGTCTGAGCCTCCCCCAGCTATCTGCCATGGGCATCCCACCCCACTGGGTGGTGCGCACGCCTGACCCCATCTCTGCGAGTGTGTCCCGAGACCCAAAGTGACACACGGTACTCATCCGGCCCCGCCGCATCAACCTGGGCTGGGATCTGGACTGGGCTCCCCACCTGGCCCCTCGGCTCTCTCTCCCTTCCCACTCCCATCCCATGTCCTCATGCCCCAGCTCTGCCCTTAGGACGACATGTCGACACTCTTCTCTGAGCCTCTAAGCCTTGGGATTCATGGTCTGGCCCCTGGCAGCCCTCTGTCTGCCTCCTGAGCCCTCCCTCTGTGCTCACAGACCTTTGGCTACACCCCACCGCCCCAGCCTGCCTTCCATCCCTCAAACGATTCCAGTGCTTTGCTCCCTCTCACCCCTGGTTGCCACAGTCCAGTTTCAGCCCAAACATCACCTCCTTCGTGGCACCATCTAAATACCCCCTCCCCCACAAGGGGTGCCACATTTAGAAAAAAAGTCAGGACAGCAGTGGAATTTGAATTTCAGATAAACAATGGAATTTTTTTCTTTTTCTGGTGTAAGGGTGAAAGTAAATGCAAGAAGGCAAAGTGGTTGTCTAAAGATGGCTTACAAATAGCTGGCAAAAGACAAAGGAGAAAGGGAAAGATCTATCCAAATGAATGCAGCATTCCAGAGAAGAGCAAGGAGAGATAAGAAAGGCTTCTTAAGTGAACAATGAAAAGTAAAAAAAGAAAACGGTAGAAGGGGAAGGACTAGAGAGCTCCTCGAGAAAATGAGAGATGCCAAGGGGACATTTCATGCAAAGACAGGCTCGATAAACGACAGAAACAGCAAGGACCTAACAGAAGCAGAGATGGAGAAGAGGTGACAAGAATACAGAGAACACCTATATAAATCAGGTCTTCAGTTCAGTTCAGTCACTCAGTCATGTCCAACTCTCTATGACCCCATGGACTGCAGCACGCCAGGCCTCCCTGTCCATCACCAACTCCCAGAGTTTACTCAAACTCATCTTCATTGAGTCGCTGATGCCATCCAACCATCTCATTCTCTGCCATCCACTTCTCCTCCTGCCTTCAATCTTTCCCAGCATCAGAGTCTTCTCCAATGAGTCAGCTCTTCGCATCAGGTGGCCAAAGTATTGGAGTTTCAGCTTCAATATCCGCCCTTCCAATGAACACCCTGGACTGATCTCCTTGCAGTCCAAGGGACTCTCAAGAGTCTTCTCCAACACCACAGTTCAAAAGCATCAATTCTTCAGCACTCAGCTTTCTTTATAGTCCAACTCTCACATCCATACATGACCACTGGAAAAACCATAGCCTTGACTAGATGGACTTTTGTTGGCAAAGTAATGTCTCTGCTTTTTAATATGCTGTCTAGGTTGATCATCATAACTTTCCTTCCAAGGAGTAAGCATCTTTTAATTTCATGGCTGCAATCATCATCTGCAGTGATTTTGGAGCCCCCCCCCAAATAAAGTCAGCCACTGTTTCCAATGTTTCCTCATTTATTTGCTATTAAGTGATGGGACCAGATGCCATGATCTTAGTTTTCTGCATGTTGAGCTTTAAGCCAATTTTTTTTTACTCTCCTCTTTCACTTTCATCAAGAGGCTCTTTAGATCTTCTTCACTTCCTGCCATAAGGGTGGTGTCATCTGCATGTCTGAGGTTATTGACATTTCTCCCAGCAATCTTGTGCTTCCTCCAGCCCAGCGTTTTTCATGCTGTACTCTTCATATAAGTTAAATAAGCAGGGTGACAATATATAGCCTTGACATACACCTTCCCCTATTTGGAACCAGTCTGTTGTTCCATGTCCAGTTCTAAATGTTTCTTCTGAACTTGCATACAGGTTTCTCAAGAGGCAGGTCAGGTGGTCTAGCATTCCGCATCTCTTTCAGAATTTCCCATAGTTTATTATGATCCACACAGTCAAAGGCTTTGGCATAGGCAATAAATCAGAAATAGATGTTTTTCTGGAACTTTTTTACATTTTCAATGATCCAGTGAATGCTGGCAATCTGATCTCTGGTTCCTCTGCCTTTCCTAAAACCAGCTTGAACATCTGGAAGTTCATGGTTCATGTATTACTGAAGCTTGACTTGGAGAATTTTGAGCATTACTTTGCTAGCAGGTGAGATGAGTGCAATTGTGCGGTAGTTTGAGCATTCTTTGGCATTGCCTTTCTTTGGGATTGGAATGAAAACTGAACTTTTCCAGTCCTGTGGCCACTGCTGAGTTTTCCAAATTTGCTGGCATATGGAGTGCAGCACTTTCACAGCATCATCTTCCAGGATTTGAAATAGCTCAACTGGAATTCCATCACCTCCACTACCTTTGTTTGTAGTGATGCTTCCTAAGGCCCACTTGACTTCTCATTCCAGGATGTCTGGCTCTAGGTGAGTGACCACACCATCGTGATTATCTGGGTCATGAAGACCTTTTTTGTACAATTCTTCTGTGTATTCTTGCCACCTCTTCTTAGTATCTTCTGCTTCTGTTAGGGCCTTACCATTTCTATCCTTTATTGAGCCCATCTTTGCATGAAATGTTCCCTTGGTATCTCTAATTTTCTTGAAGAGATCTCTAGCCTTTCCCATTCTATTGTTTTCCTCTATTTCTTTGCACTGATCACTGAGGAAGGCTTTCTTATCTCTCCTTGCTATTTTTTGGAATTCTGCATTCAAATGGGTATATCTTTCCTTTGCTCCTTTGCCTTTAGCTTCTCTTCTTTTCTCAGCTATTTGTAAGGCCTCTTCAGACAGCCATTTTGCATTTTTGCATTTCTTTTTCTTGGGGATAGCCTTGATCCCTGTCTCCTGTACAATGTCACAAACCTCTGTCCATAGTTCATCAGGCACTGTATCAGATCTAGTCCCTTAAATCTATTTCTCACTTCCACTGTATAAAAAGGTTTGTAAATAAGGCCTTAATGACCCGGATAATCACGATGGTGTGATCACTCACCTAGAGCCAAACATTCAGGAAAGCGAAGTCAAAAGGGCCTTAGGAAGCATCACTATGAACAAAGCGAGTGGAGGTTATGAATTCCAGGTGAGCTATTTCAAATCCTAAAAGATGATGCTGTGAAAGTGCTGCACTCCATATGCCAGCAAATTTGGAAAACTCAGCAGTGGCCACAGGACTGGAAAAGGTCAATTTTCATTCCCAAAGAAAAGCAATGCCAAAGAATGCCCAAACTATTGCACAATTGCACTCATCTCACATGCTAGCAAGATAACACTCAAAATCCCTCATGCTAGGCTCCAGGAGTACATGAACTGAGAACTTCCAGGTGTTCAAGCTGGGTTTCGAAGAGGCAGAGGAATCAGAAATCAAATCATCAACATCTGTTGGACCATAGAAGCAGCAAGAGGATTCTGCTTCATTGACTACACTAAAGCCTTTGACTGTGTGGATCACAACAAACTGTGGAAAATTCTGAAAGAGATGAGAATACCAGACCACCTGACCTGCCACCTGAGCAACTGGTATGCAGACAAGAAGCAACAGTTAGAACCAGACATGGAACAACAGGCTGGTTCAAAATGAGTACAACAAGGCTATATATTGTCACCCTGTTAATTTAACTTATATGCAGAGTACATCATGGAAAATGCTGGGTTGGATGAGTCACAACCTGGAATCAAGAGTGCCAGGAGACATAAACAGCCTCAGATATGCAGATGATACCACTCCAACAGCAGAAAATTAAGAGGAACTAAAGGACCTGTTGATGAGGGTGAAGGAAGAGAGTGAAAAAACTGACTTGAAATTTAACATTCAAAAAACTAAGATTAAAAATATGAGTGTATCCCACTGTTCATTGCAGGGCTATTTACAATAGCTAGAGTGTGGAAACAACCCAGACGCTCATCGGCAGATGAACAGGCAGAGAAGTCGTGGTAAATATACACAATGAACCATTATTCAGCCATTCAGAGGAGCGCATCTGAGTAGGTTCTGACCAGGTGGATGAACCCAGAACCTATTAAACAGAGTGAAGTGAGTCAGAAAGAGAAAGACGAACACTGTGTTCTAATGCACAGCCACAGAATCTAGAAAAACGGTTCTGAATCATTTATTTACAGGGCAACCACGGAGACACAGACATAGAAAAGAGACTTACGGGACGTGGGGAGAGGGGAGCAGAGGGTGAGGCGACATGGAAACTTACATTACCATATGTATAATGGATAGCCAACGGGGATTTGCTGGATGGCTCAGGAAACTCAAAGAGGGGCTCTGTATCAACCTAGAGGGGTGGGATGGAGGGAGATGGGAGGGAGGTTCAAAAGGGAGGGGATATATGTGTACCTATGGCTGATTCATGTTGAGGTTTGACAGAAAACAACAGAATTCTGTAAAGCAATTATCCTTCAATTAAAAAATATAACTAAGATTATGGCATCCAGTCCCATTACTCCATGGTAAATAGAAGGGGGAAAAAATGGAAGCAGTGACAGATTTTATTTTCTTGGGCTCCAAAATCACTGTGGACGGTAACTTCAGTCATGAAACTAAATGATGCTTGTCCTTGGAAGGAAAGCTGTGACAAATCTAGACGGTATATTAAAATACAGAGACATCACTTTGCTGACAAAGGTCCGTATAGTCACAGCTATGGTTTTTCCAGTAGTCATGTACAGGATGTGAGAGTTGGACCATAAAGAAGTCTGGGCACCAAAGAATCGATGCTTTTGAACTGTGGTGTTGGAAAGGACCCTTGAGAGTCCCTTGGACTGCAAGATCCAACCAGTCCATCCTAAAGGAGATCAGTCCTGGGTGTTCATTGGAAGGACTGATGTTGAAGCTGAACCTCCAGTACTTTGGCCACCTCATGCGAAGAGCTGACTCAATGGAAAAGACCCTGATGCTGGGAAGGATTGAGGGCCGGAGGAGAAGGGGGCACCAGCGACTCTATGGGCCTGAGCTGGCGCTGGACAGGGGGGCCTGGCGCGCTGCGGCGCCCGGGGTCGGACACGCCTGGGCGGCTGAACGGACAGCACTTCCCCCAGTGCTGTACCCTCATTCTCGGACGCTGCTGGGCCGCGGAGAGCAGGCCGGGCCCCCCGGGGCCTCCCTCCCGCCCCTGGGCCTCGGGACGCGCGGGGGTGGGGACGGCGGCAGGGACGGAGGACCGCAGCCCAGGCGCCCGCCGCGCGCCCCGCCTCCCGCCGCGCGCCCCGCCTCCCGCCGCGCGCCCCGCCTCCCGCCGCGCGCCCCGCCTCCCGCCGCGCGCCCCGCCTCCCGCCGCG
>ML660779.1:10051933-10079058 GCA_007570785.1 Antilocapra americana | reverse complement strand
CCCGCCGCGCGCCCCGCCGGCCCGGCCTCGGTGCTACACCCACGGCGGTCCCCCCGCTCCCCTTCCGGCGCCCTGCTTTCCCGGCCCCGGGCCGGCCCTCAGAGACAGCCCGGGCTTCTTCCAAGCCGACCCGGGGCCGCCAGCCGCGGACGCCGCTCCCCAGGGCGGCGGCCCTTCTCGTTAGCAGCCGAGGCGGCCCGCCCTCTCCCGGCTGTGCGGAACCAGAGGCGAAAGCCCGGTTTCCAGCCCGGTTGGGGAGAGAGCGAGCGCTTCCCGGAAGCCGGCGCCCACGTGAGGGAGACGCGTGCCGCGCGGCTTCCGGGGTCCCGCCGGGCGGAGCCGGGCTCCGGGGCCGGCATGGTGAGGGCGCGGGCGCCGGCCGCCGGGCGCGGGCGCGTCGGGAAGCCGAGGCCGAAGAGAAGAGTCCGGAGGAGCAAGGCTCGAGAGGCCGGCGGGGCGCCGCGGGGCGACCCCGGAGTGGTCGCGGGGAGGCCCCCAAAGGCCCCGGAGGACTTTTCCGCGAACTGGAAGGCGCTGCAGGAGGCAAGGCCGCGGGGGCCCTGCGAGGAGCGGGGCCGGCGTGCGGGTCCGGGGGCGCGGGCTGGAGCGGACGCGGGGAGCGGGGCCGAGGCCGCGGGGGCGGAGAGCGTGGGCTGCTGAACCGCAGAGGGTTCTGCTAACAGTTCAGCTCAGTCGCTCAGGCGTGTCCGACTCTTAGCGACCCCTTAGACCGCAGCACGCCGGGCCTCCCAGTCCATCACCAACTCCCGGGGCTTACTCAAACCCATGTCCATCGAGTTGGTGACCATCCAACCATCTCATCCTCTGTCGTCCCCTTCAACTCTTGCCTTCAATCCTTCCCAGCATCAGGGTCATTTCCAGTGAGGCAGTTCTTCGGGTCAGGTGGCCAAAGTATTGGAGCTTCAGCCTCAGCACCAGTCCTTCCAATGAACACCCAGCACTGATCTCCTTTAGGATGGACTAGATTGAATCTCCTTGCAGTCCAAGGGACTCTCAAGGGTCTTTTCCAACACCATAGTTCAAAAGCATCAATTCTTTGGTGTTCAGCTTTCTTTATGGTTCAACTCTCACATCCATACATGACTACTGGAAAAACCATATCTTTGACCATATGGACATTTGTTGGGAAAGTAATGTCTCTGCTTTTTTATATGCTAAGTTTGTCATAGCTTTCCTTCCAAGGAGTAAGCATTTTTTAATTTGTGGCTGCAGTCACCATCTGAAGTGATTTTGGAGCTTCAAAAAATAAAGTCTGTTACTGTTTCCACTGTTTCTCCAGAATTCCACCATGAAATTCTTGTAACTCTGGGCATTTAATCGGTGACCAGTGCCTCTGATCACTGAGAGCTTCAAATGTGCTTCAGACACTGGTGGATGAGATGAGCTGTATGTGTTCATATTTAACCTGAGACCGACTCTGAGATCCTTAATCATTTGCGTTTTACAGATGAGGAAATGGGCCTGAAAAGTAAATTGTCCAGGGTTGCAGCAGAGCCAGCAAAACCAGGAGTCAGACACTCCCCTGACCCCCCAACTCCCTGCTCATAATGTCATGTTTACCTCCTTGCCTTTCTCGGCAATTGGTGGGCCAGGACTCACTTGCAGATTACTCACCGGTCCCTGTCTCTGAGTGCTGTTTGTCGACTGTGCTTCACTCATAAATTGTCTCCACCTCCACCGGAGTTGGCTGCTGCTGGATGAGGAGACTGGGAGGGGTTAAAGGACGTGGCCCAGGGTCATACAGCTAGCACCTGGGGCGCAGGTGCACAGGGCTGGGTGGGAGTTTGCGCTCTTTGCTGCTGCTGACCTTCACAGTGTCTCTCCAGCCTCTTCTGAGCTCATGAGATCTCTCTGGGAGCCTCGTAGTGGGTGAGGGGGAGAGCAGAGAAGGGCTTCTGAGACTCTTAACCTGCACCTTAAGGGGGGAATCCAGCTCATTCCCCTATCCTGACACACAGACTGTGAAATTCCCTTGGGCAACCCCATAGATCGTGGGCTTCCTGAGCTGTAACTCCACCTCTTTCTCAAAAGAAAGTAAAGTAAAAAGAAGCGAGCAGAGGGATGGATATTTTTTGTGGGAAGATACCTCACATTTTCTCTAATTCATACAAGAAAGGCAGTTTCCCTGTTCTTTAAACATTACGGGTACAGGTAGGTAGGAACCCGCCTCCTCCCTCAGCTGGTTGCTGGATGGCAGCGTCCTAACTGAGGGCGCTGGGCTGGGAGACCTCAGCCCTCCCTGGAGGGGAGCAGGGGTGTGGCTGTCCACCGCGTCATTGGACATGACCGTCTCTTCCTGAGACCCTCACAGCAGGAGCAGACCAAGAAATCTGACTGAGGAAGCAGCCACCCTGCACCACCTGTGAGGGAGTTAACTCCAAAATAACTGAACGTGGGAACAGGTTGCTTTTAGACACATAGACGCCTTTTTTTCAGGCTCTGGTGTGTGATTTCCAAATTACGATGTGTTGTGTGTTTTGTTTTGGGTTCTCTTAGCTGCTGAAACAAAGATCACAGACCCAACAAGAGCCTCTACTTCTCTCTCAAACGGATTCCAAAAAGCAGCCCCGGCGTGTCCAACAAAATAGAAACTGGATCTCAGAAAAAGCAAAGAGAGATGAGATGGGGCCGGAAAACACAGACCCCGAGGCCACAGGAGCCTCCAGGCCCTCGGGAGCTCTGATGAGCAGGAAGATACAGGCACAGCCCGAGGAGAAAGGGACCAAGAAAAGGACCAATGGTGACATTTCTCCGCAACAAGGCGACATCAGACGTAAGCGGAAAGCGAAGGAGCCGGCTGTCCCCTTGCCTCCAGCCCCGCCCACCGAGTAAGTACCGTGAGACCCGTGGTGACGGACACGCCTCCCTGGCTGCCCTGGGCCTCAGCCGGCCGCAGCCTCCTCCCCAGTCACAGCGACTAAGGCCTCTCCCTAAGGAGGCCGAGGCCGGTGGCCCCTCTCTGTCACCTTACCCTGGGGCTGTGGGTTTCAGTTCAGTCGCTCAGTCGTGTCCGACTCTTTGCGACTCCATGAACTGCAGCACCCCAGGCTCCTGCCCATCACCAACTGCTGGAGGTTTCCCAAACTCATGTCCATTGAGTCAGTGATACCATCCAGTCATCTCATCCTTTGTCGTCCCGTTCTCCTTTTGCCTTCAGTCTTTCCAGTGAATTAGTTCTTCACATCAGGTGGCCAAAGTATTGGAGTTTCAGCTTCAACGTCAGTCCTTCCAATGAACACTCGGGACTGACCTCCTTTAGGATGGACTGGCTGGATCTCCTTGCAGTCCAGGAGACTCTCAAGAGCCTTCTCCAACACCTGTGGGTTTCTTCGTTGGTAATTTAGGGTAATTTAGAATTAACCTAAGGTAAGTCTATTCCCCTAGAATGTAGGCATAGTGGGGGCTGACCCTGTCCCGTAACTGCTGTATCTGCTGGGCCCAGGACAGGGCTTGGCACCTCATGGGCCCCCAGGGAAGACTTGTGGAATGAATGAACACCAAAGCCAGAAAGACTTGAGTCCAAAACCGATTCCCATGTCTTGCGAGTTGGATGGTTTGAAACAAGTTCCTGAGGTGCCCGGAGCCGCAGCATGCCCCCTGTGCTGGGTCTGAGGGGCCCGTGCCGCCCCAGTGCCCGGTGCTTACTCAACAAAGCCTGGGTGCCGCCCACACAGGAGGGCCTCTCAGCAGCTGCCTCGCAATGGCTGGGCAGGGGGTGGCGTGTTCGTAAGTCCGCCTGGCTGCATGTCACCTGGGGTTGAGGGCACGGTGGCTGACGCTTGCAGCAAGCAGCGTTTGAGGGCCTGCTGTGTGTCCCGGTGCCAGGCGCCCTCTTAGGAAAGAGCGGTCTCAGCTGGTCCCTCCGTCGTGAAGGGGCAGCCGAAGGGAGGGGACGGCCGCCGCGCTGGAGTTGTTTCAGTGGTTCCTGCAGTGTGGGTGGGATCCACCACCCAGCGAGGGGGAAGCTCATGGGGGCAGAGGGCCTGTTGGTCAGCCAGGGCATCTCTGAGGAGGGGACCGGGTGGCTGAACCCCAAAGGCTCGTTCCCCAGCAGAGCTATGCATTCCAGCCTGGGCACGCGTCTGCCGGCTTGGCACGGGCGCGTTGCGGGCACCAAGGGGAGTCCGAGTCTCTGTTCTCCTGGCAGCATGCTTATCAGTGGTTCCTAAATGCTTGGTGGCTGTTTGTTCTGTCATTGAGAAGAAAATGTCAGCAGCTGTCAGAGCCGAGTGGGGTGGAGATGTATTTCTGTCTCGTAGTCTTTACGTCGCTCTGTGGCGCCTAGATTCTAGCTAAAGAGTATTTTTAATTAAACGGGAGAGTGCCGGGGTGATCACCGTGGCCAGTGGCCAGGCACGTGGGCCTGAGCGCCCAAAGAGCGGGCCGCGCTCGCCGCCACACTCAGCCCGTTCTTCCTCTGTCTTTCAGAGATGACATTTGGTTTGATGATGTTGACCCAGCGGACATCGAAGCGGCCCTCGGCCCGGAGGCAGCCAGCATAGCGAGGAAGCAGCTGGGTCAGAGCAAGAGCAGCATCTCACTGGTGAAGGAGCGGGCCTTTAGCGGGTACGCGGGCCCCGCAGGGTCTTCAGGAAGGGGCTGCTCCCCTCCCCTTCCATTGTACTGGGCAGGCGCCTCGGCATCAGGCGGAGCCCTGTCCTCGGTTTGTTGCTGATCGGTGGTGCCGGGCCCCGGGCCCCGCGCTCTTTGACCTGGAGTCTTGGTTCCCCCGCCAGGCTGACTAAAGCCTTAGCCATGGACTGTGAGATGGTGGGCGTGGGCCCCACGGGGGAGGAGAGCATCGTGGCCCGCGTGTCCCTGGTGAACCAGCATGGGAAGTGTGTGTACGACAAGCACGTGAAGCCAACCCAGCCGGTGACCGACTACCGGACCGCGGTCAGTGGGATCCGGCCCGCGGACCTGGCGCAGGGTGGGTGGCTCAGCGCGGGCGGTCCACCGTGAGAGCCCAGCAGCCTCTCCTCTCTCCCGCATGGCCACCTGACCTTCAGCCGGGCCAGTGTTCTGAACCACAGTATCGCTGGACGGCAGGGATGGAGGGGGTGTCACAGGGAGGCGGCCACTGGGAGGTGAAGAGGGGACTGGGGAGGCGGAACAGGCGGCAGGGACTCCCGGCTTCAAGCCGTGGGGAGGGGTGAGCAGCGGGAGGCCTGGTCTGGGGTGGGTTCTCACAGGGAATGAGGTGGTGGGGGCGGTGGTGAGCCGGAGGAGACCTCCATCAGGGCGGCAGCTGTAAAAGGCGCCCAGTCGTGTTCCACCTTGGGACACACCTGGGGACTGCGTCTGTAGAGTTTGCCCTTGGTCGAGCTGTGCTCAGGGGCCCTGAGATCTGGGGCCTGGAGGGATCCTGAGGGCAGGGGCTCGAGGCAGCTGGCCCCTTCTCTGGGCACATGGTCTCTGCCGTCCACGCCTCTCAGGTCCTCGAGCATGGCCGCCTTGGCAGGCAGCCGCAGGGCACAAGCACTGTTGGTGCAGCCTCCCTTGGGCGAGAGGGGAGGGCTGGCTCTGGGGCACCTGGCCGGTGGCAGTGAGCGCAGCCCCTGCTTCTCTGGGCAGCGGGGTGGGCACGGCCCTGGGCCTCGCCTCCTGAGGGCCTGACCCACCTGGGGTCCCTGGGTCTGACCGGGGCAGGAGTGCTCCCTCTCAGCGCAGCGTGAAACCCCTTCTGTGTGTGGCTTCCAGGAGAAGAGTTTGAAGTTGTTCAGAGGGAGGTAGCGGAGCTGCTCAAGGGCCGGATTCTGGTCGGACATGCGCTGCACCACGACCTCAAGGTGCGGCTCCGCGTCCCGTGCGTCTGAGGCGCCTGCAGGGGGAGCCGGGGGCACGGGGCAGGTCCTCACGGAGACGGGGAGACGGGACTGATGCGCGGGATGCTGCCGCCCCGCCCAGCAACGGCCCGCTGCTCTTCAGGGCAGAGCTCCTCCCCGGGCAGGGGCATCCACGGTGCCTGTCCCCCTGAAACCCTGGGCGGCCCCTGTCTCACAGGCCAGCCCATGATGGTCAGCACGGCGGGTGGCAGGCCGGCTCCGAGGGCCCCTTCCTTGCCCGTCAGGGTCTCTGCCGCAGGCAGGTTGGGATAAGAGGCTTGGGGCTGCACGTGCTCTCACCTCAGAAGCCTCAACACCCAAGCTCCCCCTCGGCCCCGTGCCCTGCTCGCCCTGGTAACCTGGGCAGACTCATCTTCCAGCCTCTCCTGCCGTGGACACCCAAGCTCCCCCTTGGCCCCGTGCCCTCCCCGCCCTGGTAGCCTGGACTCACCTTCCAGCCTCTCCTGGCCTGTCGCAAGGTCATGGGGAGCCCGTTCCATTCCTGACATCCTGTGTGTGTGTGTGACGCAAACTCGAATACGGGACAGACGGTTGCTGGTTCCTTGGTGACTGGGTCTCCGCCTTCCCTGCTTTTAAGGCTGTGTTTTCGCCCCCGTGGTCCTTCCTGCTGAGCGCCGCCTGTCCTGCGATAACTGCCCCCAGGCGAGGCTGGCACTAGTGCCGTGTGCTGCCGTGTGTTAGGTGTGGGGCTCTGAGAAAGGGGCACACCTCTCTGCAGGCAAAGACCAGAACGCCCATGGTGCCTTCCTCCTCCAGGCGCTGTTTCTGGGCCACCCGAAGAAGAAGATCCGGGATACGCAGAAGTACAAGCCATTCAGGACCCAAGTGAAGGTATCTGAAACCGTGTGGCCCTGTAAGGCGTGATTCACGTGGTTATCGGTTCTGGTCCCTGGAGGCTGGCTTTTTGGTTAAAGATGTTTGGGTTGGGTTTGGTTTTCCTTTTTAACCTTTAAATCTAAAAGGAGAGGCTTCCCTACTTGTTCAGTGGTTAGGACTTGGCGCTTCCATTGCTGGGGGACCAGGGTCAGTCCCTGGTCAGGAAACTAAGATCCTGTATGCTGCATGGCTCAGTCAAAAAAAAAGACAGTGAATAAATTAACAAGAATCACAAAGAGAGTTAGACCTTTTTTAAAAAAGTAATTTTAGAGAAAAAAGACTTGGCCAACCCAAAGTTAGTGTTGCTGAGGGCAGTGAGTCCACTCTTGTCTGATCACACCTCCCCCTGCGGGTCAGAAGGCACATCGTCTGTGTTCCAGAGGCAGAGCCACCCCGCGACGAGCAGGGCTGCCCGTGGCCAAAGATGCACAGTCCCTCCCTGGTCCTCCATGGGCCGACCGGGGAGTCACCAGCCCACGGGGCCGCAGACACCGCGTGGGAGGGACACTTATGGTCACTTGGGTCAGTGCTCGGCTGGCCACCCCCTGCCCCCGCCCCCCCGAACGTGACTTGTGCTCCCCTCTCCCCGCAGAGCGGGCGGCCGTCTCTGAAGCTGCTTGCAGAGAGAATCCTGGGGATCCAAGTGCAGCAGGCGGAGCACTGTTCGGTAAGTGCATCCTGGGTGACGGGCCTCCGGCTCCCGGGCCGTGCTGTGCTGAGCTCGTGGGTGGGATGCAGCATCACCCCAGACGCTCCTGGTGCACTGTAGTTGGAGAGAAAGGCCTGTCTAGATCGCGGGCCCCAAGGACTGAGAGTGAGGCGCGGGCCTATAGAGCCCAGCCCTCTGGGCATCGGGCTGGGGCCCGCTGGCCATCGCGTCTGCCTTCCAAGTCGTGTGGCATTCGGGGCCCCTCGTGAAGCAGCACGTCTGTCCCTCCCATCTGCGCGGTCCTTCCTCCCTTGAGCGGGGGCCGCGTCCCTGGACCCCTGCTCTCGGTGGTGTTCTTCATCGCCCACGTCTGGTGGCAGGACTCAGGAGCTGGGGGTGGACTGGGTCTGGCCGCGCTGGTCACCGGCAGGGTGGCCGTGGTGACGCCTGTGTCCCCCAGGTCCAGGATGCGCAGGCGGCGATGAGGCTGTACGTCCTGGTGAAGAGGGACTGGGAGGGCCTCGCCGGGGCCAGGCGGGCCCCCACCCCCGAGGCCCGCAGCCAGGATGCCTAGCAGGCCCTGCCCCGAGCCACCCTCAAGCCCACATGACCTGCGGCCAAGTCAGAGGACAGATGGAGCCCCCGGAGCAGCGAGCCCACGGGCAGGTTTCAGAATCAGAGGCAGAGGCACGAGGCATGCGTGCTGCTGAGCTGAGTTTCTCCGTCTGGTTGTGGCGTCCAAGCTTCTCCCGCTCGAGGGGTCGGGGGCTGACCCTGGGACTAGGCGCAAAGCACCCAGTTCTCTGCTGGGTCTTCATCCCCTTCTCTGATGGGGGCCCTCTGCCTCACTGCCTTGGGCAACGGGAAGAAAGGAACTCCGTGGGCTCAGGCGTGGATCGCGCCGCTGCCCAGTCGTAGCCTTGTTGAGGGTTTCTCTGTGCCACTCAGAGGCTTGGGACCTCCTGAGGGTGAGGTCCACTCATCCCACCCGTGCACACCCACTATATTTAAATTCCAGGTTAGACCCCGCAGCAGGCAGCGGGGCTCGGGCTGCCCAGCACGGTTGTCCCAGAGGTGGGCGCCCCTGACCCGCACAGACGTGTGAGTGCGGGTGCCTGCAGCCGCTCTGCCCGGCCCAGCATGTGGGCTTTCTGCGGGCAGGAACAGCCTTCTGCACTGAGGGGAGCGTGCGGCGCCCCAGGCTGTGCTGAGCCCCCAACGGCCATGTGAAGTCTGAAGCCACCAAGGTCGTGTGACATAAACGCGTGTTTTTATTTGAGCTGCTCTTTGTGGAGGCCCCGTGTCTGAGAGGACGGCTGGGTCCCACCTCTTCTGACCGCCCCACCTCCCCTCAGAGGATGCCTGTGGCACTGGGCGCCCTGTCGGGTACAGCTTGAGGAGAAGAGGAGGGCTGGGCGGGCCCTCAGGGTGGCGCCTACCGGCCGCCCTCACAGCTAGGCTGTGAGGCCGCCTCCAGTCGGCGGAGCACACTGACTGCGTAAGAAACGAGCTCCTGCAAGGAAAAGACAGTCGGCTGCTCTCCTGGACCGTCTCTGGGCACACATGACAAGGGCACCGCCCCTGCCCAGTGGGGTGTCCCGCAGTCCCGGCAGGGGGCGGTGGGGCAGGGAGGGCCCGCTCGTGCTCACCAGGCTGGAGGTGAAGCGTCCATGGATCTCCGTGACCAGTGACCGGATCCCGCTGGACACCAGCTCAGACAGGATCTCCTCTGCAAGCAGAGGAGGTTCTGAGGCTGGTGCGACAGGGCCAGGCTCCCATCCTTCAGGGCTTAGTGTAGACCCCTGGGACTCAGGGGCACAGTGCCTGGCACAGCGCATTCCTGCCCTCTCCCCCCACCCCCTGACGGCCACGAGCCCAGTCCTCACTGTAGGCGGCCAGCTGAGCCAGCAGCATGCACATGCTCTCCACCACCTCCGGGTCGTCACGGTGCAGCTGGTATGTCTCCTGGATGAGGTCCAGGCCATTGCCACTCTCCCTGGGCATTGCCACCTGCAGGGCCGCCAGCTCTGGGGGGAGGTGGGCAGGGGGCGTTCCCTGATGGGTGGGCTGCAGGGTCCTCCAGGAGATGGGGGCTGGCCATGCTGAGTTGTGGGGCTGTTGAAAGCACAGAGTGCTGCGGGCAGCAAGCCTCAGCTGGCTGAGGACGCCATGGCAGCCGCGGGGACGCTGCAGTCAAGCCTGGCCATGCGTGTCGGCTCCACATCTGGGGGTGTTCTCCAGCAGAGTCGCACCTGTCTCTCCACCCCAGCTGTCTCCCCTCATCTCTCCACCCCAGCTGTCTCCCCCATCTCCCAGGCCTCAGGAGAGAGGGTGCCCCAACGTGAGGAGGCCCGTAGGGCAGAGTTAGACGCAGCTCTGGATGCCATGTGGTCATCAGGTCTCCTGGGGCCCGGGGGAGGCTGACACCCCAAGGCATCAATAGATTCTTGACGGTGGCGAAGCCAAGACTCTCAGCCAAACTCTGACGTGGATCTGGCTCACTGGGCTCTGATGACCCGGCTCCTGTGTGCTGAGCCACAAGCCTTCTGCTCTCAGGGCTCCAGGCCCCGGCCCCGCCCAGTGTGATGGGATCCCAGGGGGAGCAGGGCAGTCCTGCAGCCTAGGTTGTCTCCTTCAGAAAGGGGAGACTGCCCCACTCCAGAGCTGCTCCAGGGGTGGGTGTCACCCCATCAGGCCTGCGCACCCAAGATGACCAGACCTCACAGGCTGAACCACCCTGGTGCGGCGGGCAGCCTTGGCCGGACTCCAGGCCCCATGCATCTCTAGAGGGCTGTGGTTCCAAGTTTGGTGCAGAGGCTGGTCAAGGGGCTGAGTGACAGCTGGGGTTCCTGTGGCGGTGGGGTTCAGCGCTGTCTGCTGTGCTGACTTCAGAGCCACACCCGTAGGAGCACCTCTGCTCACACCAAGAGTGCTCTGGCGGGCGTGGTCACAATGCAGGGTCACCCCAGTGAGTGGAACGTGGGTGCAAAGGATGCCCGTGTGCTGGGACCGCGGGTGTTCCCAGGGGTGCAGAGGATGCCTGCGTGCTGGGACTGTGGGTGCTCCTTTTCCTGCTTTGAGTGTGTGCGTGGTTTTGGTCTGTGGGCCACCAGCAGGCTTCACGGGAGCCCTCCCCCACCTCCGAATGGTGGCCTTATCGGGCCCAAGCTCACCGGACATCTTGGCGAGGCTGGCCAGCCCGCGGTAGGCGTTGTTCACCAGCAGGACCCGGTCTTGGCACAGCTGTATGCTCTGCAAAAGCAGGGCCGCCACCTCCGCACACTCCTGCTCCTGGATGCAGCCTGCGGAGGGACCAGCATGCTTGTGTCCAGGGGCCTGGTCAGCCCTCCGGCCCTGGGCCCCCAGCTGCTCACCCAGCAAGGACAGCAGCCACAGAACCGCACAGCCGGCTTCGGCCATCTCGGTGTCCATGGGGAAGGTGGCCAGCACCTCGGCGATGAGAGCCGGGACTCTCTCCAAGGGGGCCTTGTTCACAATGATAGCTGCAACAGGACGGGGCGAGGAGGGATTACCTGCCTCCTGGCGCCAGGAGAAGTGCCTGCTGTGTGCATGGCCCCCGCCCCTGCCCCCTGCCTGCTACAGGGACAGCAGGAGCTGTGGGGGTCAAGTCCGATGTGCTCTGAGGTGGGGAAATGGGAGGGCCGATTCCAGCCTGCTGGCAAGTCTGGGCAGGCATCGGGCCCCAAGGGCAGGCCTGGGGCATCTTGCACTCAGCTGTGCTCAGGGCCCTCCAAGGCTAGGAGACCTCTTCTCCTTGGGAAAAGGACCGTCCACGTGTTGGAAGGCCAAGTGGGACCTGGAGAGGGAGTCATTTGGCCAGCAGGGATCCCCCTTTCTGAATCAAAAGTCAAGAGAGGTCGCCCAGTGTTAGAGCCGACTGTGAGACCAGGGATGCCAGGGAAGCCCCTGGTGTGTGCAAGCAGAGGGCCTCCGGGGAGGGGGGTGGCTAGGGTCAGGGTCTGCCCCTTCTCCCAGTTCTCAGGTGGTCAGGGAGTAACGGGAAGGGGTGCTGGCCCTGGGCCCACTCACTGTCCACCAGCAGGGCCCAGAGCAGGCTCAGGCTGTGGATACAGACGTTCCTGTCCCTGGGGAGGCTGTCGAGGTGCTCCAGGATGTCCTCAAACAGCCCGGCTCTCTGCAGCTCATCTGTGGCCAGTCCTGTGAGTGGGCCCTGGAGTTAGGCCATGGAGAGCCCCTCCTCAGGAGGCCTTCCCGAGGGGCCCCCCCTTCTTTTCTGACCTCAGGCACTACGAGCTCCATGCGTGCTTAAGGCACTAGAGCCTGCTCTGGGCCAGCCTCGTGCCCAGCGTGGGACTTGGAGACTAAAGGGTGCTATTCTCCATCCCCTGGGCCACCGTCCTGGCACCTCGCGTCCCATCCCTGGCCGGGGACAGCCTCCAGAGCTGCTCTTCCAAGGCGTTTTTTCTCAGGTGGCGACGTGGGTTGCCAAGTGGCCCTGACTTAGCTGTCATCCCAGCATGACAGCGCATGCACCCCTTTTCACCCCCCCATGGGGTCAGTGGGCTGTGGTGGGCTGGTTAGTGCAGGCGGGCTCCAGGCGAGGGTCCTGGGCTCTCGGGGGCTCCAGCTTTGTTGTGCAGAGGCGAGTGGTTTGGAGGGGAGTCAACTCGGGTAAGGCCCTGGGGGGTGACCCTCCCCCACGCCGCCCCTCGGCCAGGACTCGCTGGTGGCTGTTGTGAGGTGGCACGGAGGGGCTGGAGGGGCAGCAAGGGCAGGGACCTGAAGCGCACGGTGGCGCTGCTCCCTGGCAAGGCCCGTGCCCGTAGGCAGAGGGACACACCTGGGCACAGGGCAGCCCGAGGTGGTGTCTGCCTCCATGGAGGGGCTGGGTGCCGCCCGCCCTGTGCCCAGCACCCGAGGGCGGCCCAGCAGCACCCACCTTGGCTGGCCACAATGGTGAGCAGGCTGTAAACCGTGACCAGGAGCTGCTGCTCCGTGGGGTGGCTCCGCAGGACGCTCAGCAGCACGGGGGCGATGGCGCTGGCGTTTGGCACTGTGGCCACCGGGTCCTGGGCCAGCGCTGCATGGGCCACAGGGGAGCAGGGCTTACCCCAGGTTGGGGGCTGGAGTGGGGAGACAGCTGGGGGGTGCCTCCGTGGGTGCAGGGAGGACACAGGTCAGCGCGCAGAGCGGGTCCCCACAAGTGCTTGTGTGACCGAGTCACGGACCGAGGGGTTGGGGGCCCTGCCGGGCAGGCCTGAGAGCACATAGCAGAGTAGACGTTTACCGCAGAGTGGACACGTAAAGTATTACGAGAAAACAACCTAAATTGTAAAGTTCTGAAAAGTAGTGAAGTACTTCCAGTTTAAAGCCAGATACTTAAAGCTTTCTTTAAAGACTCCGGAAGGAACCCAGACCATCGGATCCAGCCTCTCTCACTGCCCCCTCAGCTGACCCCCTGGAAGCCCATGCCTAGGACTCTGCCCAGCCTGCCAGGGGGTGGGCGGTCACACTGCAGAACCCCCCCTGTCCAGCTCCTCCTCTCATGCCTAGAGACCTGCCAGAGCAGGGAGGGGCCGGCCCAGGGCCCAGGAGCAGGGCACGGGCAGGCCCCGGGGGGGGTGAGCCGGTCTCCTGGCCATGCCTGCTGTCATCTCGGGGCGGGGCTAGGTGGCAGGACACCCAGAGGGTCGGACGCCAATGCCAGGCATGGTGTGGGGGGGCGGGGGAGCCCACCTTGGCCTAGGGTGCGCAGCAGCAGGGCGCAGGCGCACAGCTGTATGTCCAAGACCCTCTCGTGCTGCTTCATGACAGCAAGCAACACCTCCACCAGCTCCGCCGGCCACGGCAGACCTGGGGGGCACAGGAGCAGGTGGGGGAGGGGCGTGGACTAGGCCAAGGACCAGCCCCGCTGGGAGCCAGGGGCTTGACGCGTGGGCCCTGAGTGACCGGACATCATCAGTCAGGGGTGTGGGGTGCCTGCCACAGGTCTGCCGGAGCTGGCTTCCTGTCCCAGCAGTTTTAGAAAGGCAACCCTCCGCTGACAGATGAGAGCCCAGCTGGTGTGACTGCTGTGCGCCAGCGCCCTTGGCCATGGCTGCCGTCAGAGGGGACGTCTGGGGCCCCTTAGGCTGTCTGCTCGGCGGCCCGGGACCTGTGCTGAGCACCAGGAGGGGAGCAGGCCCAGCTGTGCCCCTTCCCACCGCCGTCCCCCTCTCCCAGCCTGTGTCCTCGTGGTGAGGACAAGGTTAGTGGCGCTGGTGCCAGGGAAGCCAAGTCATGGCCAGCCCATCTCCAGACAAGGTTCCTGGGGTGGGGTGGCTGCCGAGGCCCCCTTTGGGAGGGGCCCAGCATCACCCTCACCTTCCCCAGGAGCAGACTGTTCCTACCCATGGACTCTGTCCTGGCCACAGCCCAGCTAGATGGGATCACAGGGAGGGAGGAGGGAAGGGGAATAGCCGAGGGGAGGTCTCTGCGGCCTCATGACATGGTTGGGGCTTGGCCTCTGTGATCTTGGCAGCCCAGCCACTGGGACAACCTGCTAAGGAAGGATGGACAGTGGGCAAGTGGATGGTGGGTGGGTGGAGGGGGATAACAGACAAGTGGACAGTGGGTGGACGGGGCTGGTGGTGGGTGGATGGGTGCATGAGCGTGATATTCAAGCTGGTGAGGCAGGTTTGAGTGCAGAGAGCTTCCAAACCATGTTCTGGCAGAATCAACGGTAGTAGTAATGCTCGATGGAGAGGCACTCTTGAGAGGTAAGCTGGTGCGTCTAGGCAGGCAGTGAGCAGCGTCTGAAAATGTGACGTGCTCAGGCCTGCATATCTGGGTCCTACTGTGCAGAAATGGACTGAGCACACGAACGCCCTAAGGCAGTCTGTGTGACCTCAGCTATGATCCTGGGAAATCAGCAGCTGCTCAGGTGCCTGACCAGAGGGGTCGGTGGAGAGGCGGGGTGCCTATGTAGCGTCCATGAAAGACAGGTGGAGAGAGGCCACAGGAGACGGTTCCGACCCCGAGCCACCCACCACCCTCTGCAGGTGCCTGCTCCGAGCATGCGGTGAAGCCTCGGGTGCTGAACAACAGGCCTCAGAGGAGTCCCGCGGGGCGCTGGAGGGGGCGGGGCTCCCCAGGAAGTCCGCGCACAGGGGCGGGGTGGAGCTGGGGCTGGGGCTCTACCCAGCTGGTCTTCGGTCATCCTCAGGAGCCGCTTCAGGGCCCTGTGCTGAACTTCAGGGCGGCTGGAGAAGTTCTGCATGACCTCTGCAGGGGACAGGGCAGCACGGGGAGGCCTCGGCTCAGGGCCCATCTGTGAGCCCCCCACCGCACCGACACACGGGACCAGGCATGAGGTCACTCCCTTATCCCCACCTCCTGGGCGGAGCCACCGGCCAAAGTCCAGGGTCAGCCTCAGCACCGACCCAGGGGGTTCAACTCCCTGCAGGCCACTCAGTTAGCAGGCGATGGGCTTCAACTGAACCCAGCTGTCTGCCTCCAAAGCCCATGACCACGAGATGGGGAGACTGGGCAGCTAGGACCCAGGGGGTGCCCCTTCCCTAGAAAGGGAGGCAGGTGGTCCACTGGGGGTAGGTGGGTGGGAGGGAGTCCCTTGTCGCCCAGGCAGGGGGCCGTTGGAGGGGAGGGGGGAGTGAATGGCCCTCCCACACCAGGGACAAAGGGCTGGGAGGGCGGAGCCAGGCCTGAACTGAAGGTGACCTCCAGACCCACCGTCCACCCACGAGCAGAGGTGTGGCCCTGGCCAGGCAGGTGGAGGGGTCTACTGGGCAGGGCCACGCTCGGGATGGGTGAGGGGCAAGCCCGCCAGCCACACGGGAGGAGCAGTCCAGGGGACCCCCAGCTTTATAAAGCGCTGGCCCCGGGGCCCCGTGGTCACCGAGGATGCTGGCCACGTTGCTCTCGAGCAGCATGTCGATGATGAACTCGGGCACCGCCTTCCGATGCAGCGCCAAGGCCATGCTGGAGGGCTGGAAGTTGCTGTGCACGAAGGTGAAGTGAATCACGTCCCTGGGGAGGAGCAGAGAGCCGCCGCCTGTGCCCGTGCTCCGCTCGCCAGTGGGCGCCCACTTTGCAAGCACCTCTCATGCCTCTCACAGCGGGCGCTCCAGCACATCCCGTCCAGGAGGGACCCAGCACCTTCACCTACGTGGACCCCTCCCTCCATAACGTAGACAAATAAACAAACAATTCCTGGCTGTGTCGAAGTAAAGGGATGGACCAGAACGCAGGAGGGATCATGTTGTTCTTTTGACTTTAAAATACCTTAGAAATCAAACATGCTCCTGGGCCCGGGGCTGTGGCCCTTGTTGGTCCAGGGCTCAGAGACGTGGCCGCAGTTTGGGACAGCCTGGCACGGAGGAGCCACTGTCCGTGGATGAAGTGCTTTGTGGCATTGA
Organism: Antilocapra americana; assembly: GCA_007570785.1. Taxonomy (NCBI): domain Eukaryota; kingdom Metazoa; phylum Chordata; class Mammalia; order Artiodactyla; family Antilocapridae; genus Antilocapra; species Antilocapra americana. The sequence goes on along the minus strand of ML660779.1, from coordinate 10,063,270 downwards.
AACCCCAGTGGCCGCTGAGAGGTTGAGAGGGGAAGATGGTGACAGACAGAGTGAGATGGGACCCCGGAGGCTGAGCTCACCTGATGGAGACTCGCTCCGCGGGGTTGGCCTGGAGCATCAGAGGCAAGAGGGACTGGAAGGTGTTCACGTCGGGGACCTTCCTCTCCTCCATGGTCCTCAGGACACCCCTCAGGCTTTCAGGGGAGCTCCGGATGGCCTTCCGCAGGTGCATAGCTGCCAGCGTCTAGGAGGAGAGGGGACCGCTGTGTACTCCCAGCAGGAGGGAGTAGGTCTGACCCCGGGCAGAGGGAGCCGATGGCTGCCGCTGTCAGGAACGCATGCAGGCCACCTATGCCCCGGAGTTCTGGTCCAAAGAAGAAATGCAGGTTCAGAGGAAAGCCTGTGGCCATCTCCCTGGCCAGAGGGAGTGGGGGACAACCTCCCTCCACGGCCGGGACCCCACTGCGGGCCGGTTAGTGCACCTGAACTTGGTGGGTCTTGTCCCCGAGGGGCTGCCATGGGGGGCGGGTTGGCATGTTACCAGCACCGCCCCACACAAGGGCCCACCCAGGGGGAGTGCAGGAGGGTGCCATAGGGGCATGTGCCCCTCTCAGGGCCAAGGTGGGCTTCCTGGGGCTGAGGGGCGGGGGTGGGCGGGAGGCCCTCACGTCCAGGAAGGAGCAGCTGGCCATGTCCAGGATGATGCAGCCCAGGGACCAGATGTCAGATTTCTGGCTGAAGGAGAAGCTGAGGGCTTCGGGGGCCATCCAGGACTTCTGAGAGGGGTCTGTTGGCAGGAGCGAGGTGGGGCATGCATGAGCCCTGTGCTCCCCGGGGAAGCAAGCAGGTTGAAAATGAGCCCTGGGTCACTCTCCTTGGGGGAGGGAGAGACATGCTGTGAGGCCCCGGGTCAGTAAGATCCTGGCCCGCGAGGCCGAGGCCCAGCAGGCTGGCCGTGTGCGCCTGAGCCCCACCGCAGCTGCAGGAAGTCAGACAGGGCGTTCCGGGAAGGCCAAGCCCCACGTGCTCCTTCGCAGCTTAGCTCTAGGTGTCCGGACCTCAAGGCAAAGCTAGGAGCGCTGCTCCAGTTTCTTGACTTGAAACCCTAACGGGAGCCGGCAGAGCAGAACCGCATCCAGCCCTCAGTGCCTGACCACCTAGGGCACCCCTCCCTCCCTGGACCCCACTGCCCAGGCAGAGTAAAGGGGTGGCTCTGAGGACCCCCTGCCCATCCACCCGCCCTGGCCATCCATCCATCCATCTGGATCGCTCACTGCCCACCCACACGCTCATCTGTCAGCCCCTCCGTCCGTCCACCTGTCGTCTGTCTGCATCTCCACCCAGCCGCCCACCTGTTCACCCGGCCACCAAGGGCAGCATGCCACCAGTGCCTGCCTGCCCAGACTGCCGTGCTCCCGAGGAGAGCCGTCCTCTCCTCTCACCGCCCTGATGGCTGTTAGGCTTGAAGCCCAGCTCCCTTTGCCCTGTGGCATTTTCAGAGGATGGGAACGTCTCTCTGACTCCTCCCCTCCACCCTCTCCTGGGTTACTCTGAGGCTCAGTAAAGAAACCCAACCCGGGGAATTTCCCTGCTGGCAGCACAGTGGGTGAGAACTCGGCTGCCAGAGCAGGGGATGCCAGTTTGAGGGGATACCAGTTTGATTTCTGGTCCGGGAAGACCCCACAGGCTGCGGGAGCAACAGCCCGGGTACGACAGCTACTGAACCCGAGTTCTGGAGCCTGCGAGTCGCAGCCCATGAAGCCTGCGTGCTCCAGGGCCCGCAGGTCACAGCCACGGAGGCCCCTGTGCCTAGAGCCCATGCTGTGCAACAAGAGAAGCCCCCGCAGTGAGAAGCCATTTCTGAGTGTCTTCTGGACCCCGGTGTACCCCCACCCCTTGGTTGTACCCTGCTCGGTTACAGCCCAGGCAAGGGGGTCTCTGTGGAGTCCACAGAAGCCGGGGGCGGGGGCGGTCTCTGGGGACCTTCTGAGCAAGGGGAGGTTAGCTGTCGCCCTGTTGCAGCTCCTAGAGTGGCCCCTGCCCTTGGACGCCTCTCGAGGGAACAGCGCCTCCCCGCTGCTCCCAGCCACCACTGCCCCCTGGCCTGGAGGACGCCAGCCACCTTCCTCCGCCCGGATGTTCCACTTGGCCTTGTCGGTCATGAGTGTGCTGGAACTCAGATCCTGCAGTTTGCAGTGGTCGTTGCTGACCAGGGCGATGTTGGAGGGCTTGAGGTTCCTACAACCGAGAGGCGTGCCCTTGCACCCGCTGCCGGGCGGGGCCACGTGTGTGAACCCTCTGCTCCCGCCACACCCAGGGCCCCCACCCCTTCTCCTCCTGCCTCAGTAAATGCCCTGTTGGGACCACTTTAAAAATGCCACTTTCTGTAAGGATAAGTACACTCAACCACTTCAAACGGGGAGAGCGAGGCAACTACAAGCAGGGAAACAGGCGCTCTGCCCGCGGTACCCCCACCGACAGCCTTCCAGATCTCATCCCAGAGCTCGCTTGGGGCCTGGCTTCCCCTCAGTGACTGTAGCAGGATCGCGAGTGCCCCCTTCCTATGTTGGTTCTCTCCTTCAAACACCAGGTGGATCCTTCCGATGGTGACTCCAGAGCCTGCGGCTGCACTGAGGCTGCGACTCCCAGGGTCGAGAGCTCGGCTTGGGAGGGCCTGGAGGCTGCGGTGCTGTTATCTGCGTCTTTCCTTGCACTTTAGAACCTCCCGCCCCTTGTGTGCCTGGGGAGGGTCGTGGAGGGGCGGCATGCCCTCTGAGTCTGGGAGGCGCTCCGGGAGGAGCAGGGCCCGCCCTCATCCGGCTGTCCCTGGCGAACGCTGCCCCAGGAGGTGCCACCCCCAGGAGGGCCTGGCCACCCGCTCACCTGTGGACGACGTCCAAGTGATGCAGGTAATCCAGTGCGTCCAGGACCTGGCCCAGCATGTTCTGCACCCACTGGGGAGAAAGCCAGAGACGCCGGGGTGGGGGCCGGAAGGCGCCCGCCCTTCACAGGCAGCTCAGGGGCCACTCAGCACAGCCCGTGGGGTCACGGCCCGTTCCTGCCCTGTGGGTTGAGGTGGGCCTGAAGCCCGTGGCCGACAGATCAGAGCCATTGCAGGACCTTCTGCTGCAGGCCGTGTGGGGGCCGTCAGCACAGCAAGACCTCCTCAGTCCAAGGCCCTGGGTTCCAGCTCTACCTGCACCCCACCCGTCGAGGGCACCAGAGATGCTGAATGTTCAGCTCTCACTTGGGGCTTCCCTCTCCAGGTCATTAGCGTGAAAAGAGCCCTGAGAACATTCCGGAAGCAGTATGTGTCAGCAACGAGACCCACATGGTTTCCAGGGCAGTGGTTTTCACACCGTGTTCCTTGGGATCCTGGACCCCACCCAGGGTGCCAGAGAGGGGCTGAGGGGGCAGGACCTTGGACGTCCTCCTCCCACTGACCCAGGCCCGTGAGCAGAGTGCGTCTGATCTCCCTACTGCGGTTCTGAGAACACCCTGTGCTTGACAGGGCTCTCCTACAAACTGAACATTTGGAACCCACTCTGAGCCCGTCTCGAGGCCCACCTTGGGAGACGACCCAGGTGCCCCTCGGAACACCCCACCACCACCCACCCACTGCCAGCGGGGAGACAGTTCCCAGGGGCACACAGAACAGAGGTGTGTTCAGAGCAAAAGTCACGTGGTGTGGGTCACAGGCCTAAACGTGGAAGCGGGAGGGATCCGGTCTGAGGACAGCAGAGCGAAACACCGCTGTCATCCTGGGCCAGGAGCAGCTCCCCCGAGGGCTGCGAAAGCACCAGCCAGAGGAGACACTGCCGAACTGCAGCTCACGGCCACTACGGACTAGGGGATGTTCGGACACCGTGTCCGGGGTGCGGACAGGGCTCGTACGAGTCAGCAAGGCGGACGGCCCGTGTTAGACGGCGAGGGCCTGAACAGACACCAGAGGAGGCACCCGCGCAGCCGGACGCGCTCGCCATGACCCCGCTCAGAACAACCGAGACTGGGACGTGATGGTTAATTCCAACTCAGAAGTCCGGGGCTCCCCGGGCGAGCCCCTGGTGGGGACTCTGTGCGCCCAATGCTGGGGGCATGGGCCTAATCCCTGGTCGGGAATGAGCTCCCCTACGCTGCAAGCTAAAGCTCCCACGTGCTGCCACTAGGACCTGGAGCAGGCCCATGAAGAAACACTAAAAAGAAGAAGAAGACTGAGGTGGTGCGGTGTGGGCCGGGATGCGCAGCCCAGGGCCGCAACCCAGAAACCTGGGACGCTGGCCACAGCAGCTCACACAGCCACTCTGTGACCCGGCAGCTCCACGCCGAGGGACTCCCCCAGGAAACGAGTGTTTCGGTCCATCAGACACATGCCTGCAGTGTTCGTGGCAGCCCTTGCTTACAACAGCCTCAAACTGGAAGCAATCCAGATGCTCACAGCCCTGGACCAGGTGTGCGATGGAGGTGTGGCCATCCAGTGGAGTGGCCGTGGGCAGGGATGCTCTCCTGACACGCTCAGTTCAGTCCAGCCGCTCAGTCATCTGAATCACCAACTCTGCGACCCCATGGACCGCAGCATGCCAGGCCTCCCTGTCCAGCGCCAACTCCCGGAGCATACTCAAACTCATGTCCATTGAGTCGGTGATGCCATCCAACCATCTCATCCTCTGTCGTCCCCTTCTCTCCCTGCCTTCAATCTTTCCCAGCATCAGGTCAGTTCTTCGCATCAGGTGGCCAAAGTATTGGAGCTTCAGCTTCAGAATCAGTCCTTCCAGTAAATATTCGGGACTGATTTCCTTAAGGATTGACTGGTTTGATCTCCAAGGGACTCTCAAGAGTCTTCTCCAACACCACAGTTCAAAAGCCTTACCTGATGTGGGTCAGGTGTGAGTCACCTGACACACTCACAGCTGAGCAAATCGCAAAGCACCAGGGTGAACGGGAGAAACCAGACACGAACGAAGGACATGCTGTACGGGCCCGTCTGTGAGGACTTCGGGGACAGGCAGGGGGCCTCCGGAGGCGGCAGTCGAGCCTGGGCACCGGCTGGGGGCGTCTGCAGTGCCAGGAGCACGCTGACCTCATGGGAGGCGGGGACGGAGTGTCCGCCCACGCAAAACGCAGCCCGCTCTACAGTAAGGTCTGTGCACAGTACAGGAGGCAAACACCCTCATTTATAAACGTCAGAAGACATGAGCCCGGGCTCCAGCGGTGCCTGCCCCCACCGCCAGTGCCCCTCTGCCCCCCACTGTGGGGCCTCACAAGGTCCGGGTGGGTCCCGGGCCTGGAATCCCTGAGACTCTGTCTTACCTCGGAGTCCATGGCTGTCTTTGCCGCCCTGTGCTTCTCAATGACATTCTGGAAGCTTTCCTGGTGGTACTCCATCACCAGGCAGAGGAACAGAGAGGAGATCTATTGGGGACACAGCCCCTCAGCCGGGTACCGCCAGGACCCCTCAGCCAGGTGCCGAGTTCGGGCCCCCAGAAGCCCAGGCCTGGGACCTCCTGGGCTATCACTGCTCCAGGACCTTCCACCCCCGGGCTACCACCGGTGGTGGCTACGGCAGCGCTGCCCCTGCCCCCTAGCAGGTGACATGGCCCGTCCTGAGTGGCTCCCCCCTCCTGCCCCACCCTCGTCTACACTAAGCCCCTTGGGCTTTTCCTAAAGGTGCATGAGTCCACCACGGCACACGCAGGCCAAGGCACCTGGGGCCCTGGCACCTTCCTCCCTTAGGGCTCATCTGAGACCCTCTTCTCCCGCTGAGGGGCCTCGCCTGACGGGACCCAGCAGCCCCCAGCTCAACCCCATCTGGAGCAGCCAGCATGCAGGCCTCGGGGTCCCTGTAAAGATGAGGGTCACACAGCCGCGGGGACCCAGTACAGGGCTTCGGGGCTGCCAGGCCCAGACTTGAGACACTGGGTGGTTGCCAGCTGGTTTCTCCCAGCCTTCTCCTGGAAAGTGGGATAATGACCTCTATGCAGAGGCTGTAGGGCCCCAGATAAAATGCTGCCCAGAAGCCCCACACGGCCCGGAGGGTGCAGGGCCAGGGGGAGCCTCGCAGGGGTCCTGCCACTGGCGCTCACAGGGTTACAGTCAGTGGGGTGGGGGTCTCCCTGTGCCTGCTGAGTCCACGAGGTTGGCTCTGACCCACCTCACTGTTCCACGTGATGAAGAGCTCCTGGTAGATGGAGATGTGGGCGTGCTGAAGTTTCAGCAGTGGCATCAGCTGTGGACAAGGGCAGAGGAGGTAGAGATGTGGGGAAGACTGCATCTCAGCCATGCTCCTCCGTCCAGGGAAGGGGCGGGGGTCCTGAGAGGGTGGGCGGGCCAGAGGATAGGAGCCAGATGGCCGGAGGGTAGGATGTCTCCTATCAGTCCTGTCTCCAGGATGCGCTGGCTGTGTTCTGTGACTAAGGACAGGCTCCTCAACCTCTCTGAGCCGCCCAGCCCCTTCTGGAAAGAGCAGTACCCATGGTGTCTGCCTCGTGGGGTGTCAGGAGGACCAGGTGAGCTGATGCAGACAGAATGCCTGGCGCATGGAAACAAGCAGAGTCCAGGATGTCTGGAGAAGGGGGTGTGGCCAAAGGGAGGAGGGTACTGCTGTGCCCTGGCCCCCTGGCCCCCTGGCTGTGTGCATTAGACATTCCAGGCCCCTGCCCTCAGCCCCAAGTGCTTTGAGAATGAATGCATTTAGGTGGCAAAAGTGGCTCCCTTAGCAACTTGTAGCCAGGTGGACAGCTGCTCATGATGGCGGGTTGCATGTGAAAGGTGGTGGCCGAGCAGGATGTGGAAGGGAATTGGAGGGGGGCTGTGATGCTTGCAGGGGTACAGGATGGCCCCCCACTTCTTTCTTCCATGAATGTGGCCTGGGGCCATCACCATGCCTCAGACATGTTGTGGACGGAATACCTGCTGGTAAAGCTGATAACAGTGTGAACAGTATGAAAAGGCAAAATGATAGGACACTGAAACAGGAACTCCCCAGGTCAGTAGGTGCCCGATATGCTACTGGAGATCAGTGGAGAAATAACTCCAGAAAGAATGAAGGGATGGAGCCAAAGCAAAAACAACACCCAGTTGTCGATGTGACTGGAGATGGAAGCAAGGTCCAATGCTGTAAAGAGCAATATTGTATAGGAACCTGAATGTTAGGTCCATGAATCAAGGCAAATTGGAAGTGGCCCAAATGAGACAGCAAGCATGAACGTCGACATTCTAAGAATCAGCTAACTGAGATGGACTGGAATGGGTGAATTTGACTCAGATGACCATTATATCTACTGCTGTGGGCATGAATCCCTTAGAAGAAATGGAGTAGCCATCACTGTCAACAAAAGAGTCTGAAATGCAGTACTTGGATGCAATTTCAAAAATGACAGAATGATCTCTGTTCGTTTCCAAGGTAAACCGTTCAATATCACAGTAACCCAAGCCTATGCCCCAACTAGTAATGCTGATGAAGCTGAAGTTGAATGGTTCTATGAAGACCTACAAGACCTTTTAGAACTATCACCCCAAAAAAGATGTCATTTTCATTATAGAGGACTGGAATGCAAAAGTAGGAAGTCAGGAAACACCTGGAGTAACAGGCAAATTTGGCCTTGGAGTATAGAATGAAGCAGGGCAAAGGCTAATAGAATTTTGCCAAGAGAACACACTGGTCATAGCAAACACTCTCTTCCAACAACACAAGAGAAGACTCTACACATGGACATCACCAGATGGTCAACACCGAAATAAGATTGACTACATTCTTTGTAGCCAAAGATGGAGAAGCTCTATAGAGTTAGCAAAAAAAGACCAGGAGCTGACTGTGGCTCAGATCATGAACTCCTTATTGCCAAATTCAGACTTAAACTGAAGAAAGTAGGGAAAACCACTAGACATTCAGGGATGACCTAAATCAAATCCCTTATGATTATAAGTGGAAGGGAGAAATAGATTTAAGGGACTAGATCTGATAGACAGACTGCCTGATGAACTATGGACGGAGGTTCGTGACATTGTACAGGAGACAGGGATTAAGATGATCCCCATGGAAAAGAAATGCAAAAAAGCAAAATGGCTGTCTGAGGAGACCTTACAAATAGCTGTGAAAGAAGCGAAAAGCAAAGGAGAAAAGGAAAGATATACCCATTTGAATGCAGAGCTCCAAAGAATAGCAAGGAGAGGTAAGACTGCCTTCCTCAGCGATTAATGCAAAGAAATAGAGGAAAACAACAGAATGGGAACGACTAGAGATCTCTTCAAGAAAATTAGAGATACCAAGGGAACATTTCATGCAAAGATGGGCTCAATAAAGGACAGAAATGGTAGGGACCTAACAGAAGCAGAAGATATTAAGAAGAGGTGGCAAGAATATACCGAAGAACTGTATAAAAAAGGTCTTTACAACCCAGATAATCATGATGATGTGATCACTCACCTAGAGCCAGACATCCTGGAAGGTGAAGTCAAGTGGGCCTTAGACAGCATCATTACAAACAAAGCTAGTGGAGGTGATGGAATTCTAGTTGAGCTATTTCAAATCCTGGAAGATTAGGCTGTGAAAGTGCTGCATTCAATATGCCAGCAAACGGAAAACTCAGCAGTGGCCACAGGACTGGAAAAGGTCAGTTTTCATTCCAATCCCAAAGAAAGGCAATGCCAAAGAATGTTCAAACTACCACACAATTGCACTCATTTCACATGCTAGCAAAGTAATGCTCAAAATTCTCCAGGCCAGGCTTCAGCAATATGTAACCATGAACTTCCAGATGTTCAAGCTGGTTTTAGGAAAAGCAGAGGAACCAGAGATCAAATTGCCAACATCTGCTGGATCAGTGAAAAAGCAAGAGAGTTCCAGAAAAACATCCATTTCTGCTTTATTGACTATGCCAAAGCCTTTGACTGTGTGGATCACAACAAACTATGGGAAATCCTGAAAGAGATGGGAATACCAGACCACCTGACCTGCCTCTTGAGAAACCTGTATGCAGGTCAGGAAGCAACAGTTAGAACTGGACATAGAACAACAGCCTGGTTCCAAATAGGAAAAGGAGGACATCAAGGCTCTGTATTGTCACCCTGCTTATTTAACTTATATGCAGAGTACATCATGAGAAACCCTGGGCTGGAGGAAGCACAAGCTGGAATCAAGATTGCCAGTAGAAATATAAATAACCTCAGATATGCAGATGACAGCACCCTTATGGCATAAATGAAGAGGAACTGAAAAGCCTCTTGATGAAAGTGAAAGAGGAGAGTGAAAAATTTGGCTTAAAGCTCAACATTCAGAAAGCTAAGAGCATGGCATCCAGTCCCATCACTTCATGGCAAATAGATGGAGAAACAGTGGAAACAGTGTCAGACTTCATTTTGGGGGGGCTCCAAAATCACTGCAGCCATGAAATTAAAAGACTCTTACTCCTTGGAAGGAAAATTATAAGCAACTTAGATAGCATGTTGAAAAGCAGAGACATTACTTTGCCAGCAAAGGTCCGTCTAGTCAAGGCTATGGATTTTCCACCAGTCATGTATGGATGTGAGAGTTGGACGGTGAAGAAAGCTGAGCCCCGAAGAATTAATGCTTTTGAACTGTGATGTTGGAGAAGACTCTTGAGAGTCCCTTGGACTGCAAGGAGATCCAACCAGTCCATGCTAAAGGAGATCAGTCCTGGGTGTTCATTGGAAGGACTGATGTTGAAGCTGAAACTCCAATACTTTGGCCACCTCATGCAAAGAGTTGACTCATTGGAGAAGACTCTGATGCTGGGAAAGATTGAAGGCAGGAGGAGAGGGGACGACAGAGGATGAGATGGCTGGATGGCATCACCAATTTGCTGGACATGGGTTTAGGTAGACTCCAGGAGTTGGTAATGGACAGGGAGGCCTGGCGTGCTGTGTTTCATGGGGTCGCAAAGAGTCGGACACGACTGAGCGACTGTTCAGTCATGAACTGAACTGAACTGAAAGCTCAAAAGCTCATGATTCCAGAAAGGAATGGGTGGCCATTAGATGGGAGGGGAGATATTTAGCTTCGTGTAAAATTCAAGAAGAACAGAGAAAACAAGTCAGAGCCTTTGCCCATCAAACTGAAGTACACGCAGCTCTTTCTGCTCATGGTATAAATCAGGACGTTACCGTCAGTGCCGACTGGCAGATCTAAGGAATGTAAAAAAGTTCATGTTTTCTTTGTTAAACAATTCTCTATTTTCCAAATTTTCTGTTGTAACTGATACTTTCATAATTAAAGAAAAAGATCTTTTAAAAGATGGTTATTAGAATTGAAAGAGACACGTGTACCCCAATATTCATCACCACACTGTTTACAATAGCCAGGACATGGAAGCATTTAGATGTCCACCAGCAGACAAATGGATAAGAAAGCTGTGGTACACATACACAATGGAATATTACTCAGCCATTAAAAAGAATACATTTAAATCAGTTCTACTGAGGTGGACAAAACTGGAGCCTATTATACAGAGTGAAGTAAGCCAGAAGGAAAAACAACAGTACAGTATACTAACACATATATATGGAATTTAGAAAGATGGTAATGATAACCCTGTATGCGAGACAGCAAAAGAGATGCAGATGTACAGAACAGTCTCGTGGACTCTATGGGAGAGGGCAAGGCTGGGATGATATGGGAGAACGGCATTGAAACATGTATATTACCATATGTGAAATGAATCGCCATCCCAGGTTTGATGCATGATACAGGGTGCTCAGGGCTGGTGCACTGGGATGACCCAGAGGGATGGAATCGGGAGGGAGGTGGGAGGGGGGTTCTGGAAGGGGAGCACATGTACACCCATGGTGGATGCACGTCAATGTATGGCAAAACCAACACGATAATGTAAAGAAAAAAATAATTTAAAAAAGTAAATAAAATAAAATAAATGAAAGCTGAAAAAAAAAGAAAAATAATAAAAAAATAAAAGATGGTTATTGGTAGAACAGCTTAGGGACCTAGCCAACATTTAAAAGTAATCTTCTCTGAGAACATATATTCCAAGTTGTCAGCAGCTGGATTTAGAAATAAATGTTTGGGGCACAGACTCCCTTCATGACCTGGGGGCATCTGCCTCCACAGCGCCAGCCAAGAGCTGGTCCTGACTCTCTAAGCCCCCAGCAGCTTCCAGCCATCACTCCACAGGCGGGACAGAACAGTCTCTGTGCGTCCTGCATCACGTCCTCTGAGAGCTGACCCCAAGAGAGTTACCTCCTCCAGGGCCTGGTGGGCCTGATGCTCATCAATGCACTCCACCTAGAGGAGCACGAAAGAGCTCGGTCAGTCAGCGCAGTGAACACCCCCATCGGGACCACCACCACCATCCCCGCCACCACCACCAT
>ML660779.1:10030143-10051923 GCA_007570785.1 Antilocapra americana | reverse complement strand
CCACCACCACCATAATCCCAGTCACTGCCACCATCACCACCACTACCACCACCATTGTTCACCAGGGGTGCCCAGCTCCTATCATTCGTGACCCACCACATTAGCACCAGATGGGCCTGGAGAGGTTCTAAGGAGTGGATCCAGAAATACTCTAAGCAGTGAGATTATCTTTGCTCCTACCACAAGGATAAGTTTAGGACAGCATGACGTAAACGCCAATGAATCATTAACCATTTTCAGACCATCCCGAAAGCCGGGAAGAAAACAGCGTGTCGCCCCCAGAGCCAAAGAGCTTGGCAAAGAGTCAGCCTTATCGTTCGATCCTCACTGAGGTCAGGAGGGCTGCCCTGTCGCTGAACGTGCGTGCTGGGGGATGTGCGCAGAGGGAGAGAGGGTGGTGGGCAGAGCAGCACCAACTTCGACCCTGCACCGGGCTTGGTGGCAAAGACATGGGTGCACACCGCATCTGGCCAGACGCTCACCCAGAACTTTGGCTCGTGAGATTTACCAATGAAGAACTCCCGTGATCGGCTGACCACAGATGGAAAGGCGTTAGTGGGTGATTCCCAGCCCCATGTAAAGACCCCTGAAACAGGCATGCTGTGCGTCCTTTCTTCTCTTCAGGGGCTCGTGCTTCAGTCATTTTGGCCAAAAACATACGGAGAGCTTTAAAGTCACCGCCTCTTTTTGACCTGGAAATCCCGACTCTAGGAATTTATCCCTAGGAGATCATGGATCCTCAAAAAACTTAACCGTAAATTTGTTTATCAGAGTTCAGAGTTGCTTATTGTTGTTTAGTTGCTAAGCTGTGTCTGACTCTTTGTGACCCTATAGACCCCATGGAGCCTGCCGGGCTCCTCTGTCCATGGGATTTCCTAGGAAAGAATACTGGAGTGGGTTGCCATTTCCTCCTTCCAGGGGATCTTCCCAACCCAGGGCTCGAACTAGAGTCTCCTGTAAAGGCGGATTCTTTACCACCGAGTCACCAGGGAAGCCCTATCAGAGTTGCTTATACAGAGTGAAAAACCAACAGAATTGTAGCGCTTGTTGTCCTGAGTGGGTAGGTGGGGGTCAGTCCTCGAGGCCAGCCCACAAAGGAGCAGGAAGCCGGAATGGCCTCCCGGCCTGGCTGCCTCGGGAACTGCTGCGGAGACAGGAGGCCTGGCAGAGAGGAAGGGCGCTGGCTGCAGCCAGCAGCAGAGCTCTCTGGCCCACCTGGTCTTGGGCATGCCAGGGTGCACATGCCACCCTGCTGTACCAGCCCTGGTGAGGGGGCAGGGGAAGGGCCCAGGGTTGGTGTCCTGCCCTTTAGCTTGTGTGACCTTGGGCAAGTCCCTGCCCCCAGCCCTGGCCAGCCTCCTTTAGTTCAGTTCAGTTTAGCCGCTCAGCCATGTCCGACTCTTTGCGACCCCATGGACTGCAGCACGCCAGGCCTCCCTGTCCATCACCAACTCCCGGAGTTTACTCAAGCTCATGTCCATCGAGTCGGTGATGCCATCCCGCCTCCTTATCCTTGGCTATTAAGAGGGGTCATCAGTCCCACTTTGCTGAATTGGTGGGCGGTTAAATAAGATGATGATGCCTGGCACCATGTCCTCGTAAATGGGGAGTATGTTTGTGGTTGCTGCTGGAATAAACATGAGCATTTCTTCCCCATCAAGGTGGAAGAGTTGGGTCTCCAGGGAACCCCAAGGAGCCTCATACCACTCCCATGTCTTGCCCCGCAGCCCCTCGCCACCCCTGGATCTGCCTCCAGGACTGCTGGCAGACAGGAACCCGGCTGTTGCATGAGGAAGCCTTCCTCTAAGGCGGGGGAGATCCATGTACGTCTGGGGCACCAGCCCCACAGGAGTGCCTCAGGACGGCCTCTTACCTGCTTTATCACGCGTTTTACTTTGGTTTTTGTCTCCTCCACCACCAAGTTCACGCCCAATGCCCCAGGACTCAGCCAGTCCAAAATCTACCAGCAAAAGAGAAGAAGCTGCCAGGAAAATGTCCACATCTCTGCACTTCCCAAAGTGTGCCCACCTCCGCTGTCTTTTCTGGTCCCCCTAACTTTCTTCATGGGCTGGCAAAGAAGGTAATGACCCAGAAGGCTGAGGAGGCCTGCAAAGGCAAACCTGAGCCCACCTCAGGGCCGATTCTGAAACTGTCCACCACCCAGGCCCCTTCTCCAGTCTGTGGTTAGGACCAGCCAGGCGTCCAAGAGCCAGCACCTCCCTGGGGCAGAGGGTTTCTTCATTCGCTGCAGCCCCTTAGGATCCCAGCTTCCAGTGGCCACTTCCAAACTGGACTGCCAAACCATCAAGTAACTGGTCCATAATCGGTGCGATCGTAAGCCACGGCCCCGTGTGAGGCTGGCACGTGCTAAACGCTCTATGGCCACCCACACAGTTGGCATTGTTGCTCTCTCTTCGTTCACACTGCAGGAAACTGAGTCACTGGGAGCTGGGTCCTTGCCCCAGGCACCAGCACCTCAGAGGGCCCGGCTTGGACTGCAAGTCGGGGTCTGACTCCAGAGGCGGTGCTGGGAAGCATGAGGCTGGGTGACGCGAGCACATTCATCAGAGGAAGGAGGAAAAGGGTGCTGCGGGACGCAGAGGAGTGGGCCCAGGCGGTGGGGCCCCCAGTCTAGGGGCTCTCAGACTCCAGAGAAGTTTTAGGGGTCTGTAACCCAGCACCTGCGGCCTGAAGCCTGCTCTGGGTGACAGGGGCCGAGACCTGAGCAGCTCTCATGCCGGTGTAAGAAGGTTCACACTCAGGCACTCTCAGGGAGCAAATGAAACAGTAAAATGCGCCGGTGTCTCAGATCAAGGCTCTTTTTTTTTCCCTCTTAAAAAATAACCTTGTTTTTAAAATTCTCTGGTCATCCAGAAGCTCATCTGCTTTACCATCGGCTCACTCCCCACCACAGCCCCTCCCCACCCCTCCCACACAATGGGGATTCTCACAAAGTAAGGAAAACCTAACTTAATGAATCATTGTCAGATTAACGGATCTTTTTCACAAAGATTGACTCTAACATTTAATAAAGTTGACATCTTATGCATTTGGTAAACATTCAAATGGCTATCTGAGGAGGCCTTACAAAGAGCTGTAAAAAGAAGCGAAGCAAAAGGGAAAGGAGAAAAGGGAAAGATACAGCCATCGGAATGCAGAGTTCCAAAGACTAGCAAAGGGAGGGAGGGAAGAAAGCCTTCCCAGCTGATCAATGCAAGGAAATAGAGGAAACCAATAGAATGTGAAACACTGGAGATCTCTTCAAGAAAATGATACCGAGAGAACACTTCATGCAAAAGTGGGCACAATATAGGACAGAAACAGTGTGGACCTGACAGAAGCAGAAGATATTAAGGCGGCAGGAATGCAAAGAAGAACTGCACAAAACAGGTCTCCATGACCCAGATAACCATGAAGGTGTGATCACTCACCTAGAGCCAGACATCCTGGAATGCGAAGTCAAGTGGGCCTTAGGAAGCATCACTACAAACAAAGCTAGTGGAGGTGATGGAATTCCAGCTGATCTATTTCAAATCCTAAAAGATGATGCTGTGAAGGTGCTGCAGTCAGTACACCAGTGAATATGGACAACTCAGCAGTGGCCACAGGACTGGAAAAGGTCAGTTCTCATTCCAATCCCAAAGAAAGGTAATGTTCAGACTAGCACACAATTGCACTCATCTCACACGCTAGCAAAGTGATGTTCAAAATTCTCCAAGCTAGGTTTCGACAGTGTGTGAACCGAGAACTTTCAGATGTTCAAGCTGGATTTAGAAAAGGCAGAGGAACCACAGATCAAATTGCCAACATTCGTTGAATCATTGAAAAAGCCAGAGAATCCCAGAAAAACATATACTTCTGCTTCATTGACTATACTAAAGCCTTTAACTTTGTGTATCACAAAAAACTGTGAAAAATTACTCAAGAGATGGGAATACCAGATCACTTTACCTGCCTCCTGAGAAATCCGCGTGCAGGTCAAGAGGCAGTGGTTAGAACCGGATTGGAACAATGAACTGGTTCCAAATTGAGAAAGGAGTACAATAAAGCTGTATATTGTCACTCTGCTTATTTAACTTATATGCAGAGTACATAATGTGAAATGCTGGGCTGGATGAAGCACAGGCTGGAATCAAGTTTGCCAGGAGAAATACCAATAACCTCAGATATGCAGATGACACCACCCTTATGGCAGAAAGCGAAGAGGAACTAAAGAGCCTCTTGATGAAAGTGAAAGAGGGGAGTGAAAAAACTGGTTTAAAAGTGAAAGAGGAGAGTGAAAAAAAACTGGTTTAAAATTCAACATTCAGAAAACTAAGATCATGGCATCCATCCCATCAGTTCATGGCAAATAGATGGGAAAACAATGAAAACAGTGAGAGACTTTATTTTGGGGGGCTCCAAAATCACTGCAGATAGTGAATGCAGCCATGAAATTAAAAGACACTTGCTCCTTGGAAGAAAAATTATGACAAACCTAGATAGCATATTAAAAAGTAGAGACATTACTTTGACGACAAAGGTCCATCTAGTCAAAGTGAAAGTCGCTCAGTCATGTCTGACTCTTTGCAACCCGTGGACTATACAGTCCATGGAATTCTCAAGGCCAGAAGAGTGGAGTGAGGGGCCTTTCCCTTCTCCAGGGAATCTTCCCAACCCAGGGATCGAACCCAGATCTCCCAAACTGCAGGCGGATTCTTTACCCGCTGAGCCACCAGGGAAGCCCAAGAATACTGGAGTGGGTAGCCTATTTCTTCTCCAGCATATCTTCCCGACCGAGGAATTGAACTGGGGTCTCCTGCGTTGCAGGCAGATTCTTTACCAACTGAGCTACCAGGGAAGCCCCCATCTAGACAAAGCTATGGTTTTTCCAGTAGTCATGTATGGATGTGAGAGTTGGACCATAAAGAAAGCTGAGCACTGAAGAACTGATGCTTTTGAACTGAGGTGTTGGAGAAAATTGAGAGTCCCTTGGACTGCAAGGCGATCCAATCAGTCCATCCTAAAGGAGATCAATCCCGAATATTCATTGCAAGGACTGATGCTGAAGCTGAAGCTCCTGATGTGAAGAACTCTGGCCACCTGATGTGAAGAGCTGATCTGATGCTGGGAAAGATTGAAGGCGGGAGGAGAAGGGGACGACAGAGGATGAGTTGGTTGGATGGCATCACCCAACTTGACGCACATGAGTTTGAGCAAGCTCTGGGAGTTGGTGATGGACAGGGAAGCCTGGTGTGCTGCAGTCCATGGGGTAGAAAAGAGTTGGACACGACTGAGCGACTGAACTGAACTGAAACATTCATTTCTCTTTATTTTCCAACTTTCCTTTTGTGAATTTTTCAGGCCCTAAACATTTTCACAAGCCCTTGAAAAGGCCCAGTTTCCCCCAGCTAGGTACTACTGATGGGGTGTCTTAGGAGGCTGAGGCCTGCAGATGCTGAATTGTGAATGTTCTAGGGGTTGCAGGAGCTGAAGCGCATGGGCCGGTGGGGAAAAAGGATGAAATTGTTTTCCAGCATCCTATATTCAAACTTGAGAGGCCTTAATTTAATCCGTCATTTTAGAGAGGGGGAATCCCAATGCAGAGAGGCAAAGGACACCCAGGAGGTCACCCACGAGCTAGAGGCAAGTGCGGGCCCAACACGGGCGCCTTCCTCCCTGGGGGCGACGTGGACGCAGGCCACCTCTTCAGGGGTGCCGTGCTTGGTCGCTCGGCCGCGTCCAGCTCCGTGCGACCCCTCGGACTGCAGCCCAGCAGGCGCTCTGTCCGTGGGAACGCTGCAGGCCAGAACACCGGAGCGGGCGCCACGCCCTCCGGGGACCCTCCCCACCCGGGAGCCGACCCGGGTCCCTCGGGGTGCGGGGCGGGTTCTTGACCAGCGTGGCCCCAGGGTCGGGGCCGCAAAGCGGGAGGAGCTGGGCGCCGCCCCGACCGCCGCCCCTCGCCGTCCGCGCCGCCTCGCCGGGGGGCCGCTCGGCACCTGGTACTTTTCCATAGGGTCCCGAGGGGCAGACGCGGCTCCCGTCCCTCTGCGGGGCGCCGGGCTGCGCGTCCGCCCGAGCCGCAGCGGGACTTCGGCCGGAGCTGCGCACAACGGCCCGCGCCGCAGCCGGACCCCGGCCTGGGCCTGCGCACAACGGCCCGCGCCGCAGCCGGACTCCAGCCGGAGCTGCGCACAACGGCCCGCGTCCAGCGCGCGCCCGCCGCCACCCTGCGTCTCCCGCCCTCTCCGCCGGAACCGCGTCCGCGGCGGCGTCCTTTCGGCACGCTAGCCCTAGGGGCGGGGCCCGCGCGGCGGGGGGCGGGGCCTCGCGCGGCGGGACGCGCGCGGCCCCTTTAAGGCGCGGCCGGGGCGGGCCCCGCGCGCGGCCCCTTTAAGGCTTGGCCTACGTGGCAGCCGCTGGAGCCGCGGACGCGGAGCGAGGCCGGCCGCCGGGCACTTCCTGTGGAGGCCGCAGCGGGCGCGGGCGCGGACGGGCCGAGCGCCGAGGGAGCGAGCGAGCAGCCGAGCGAGCCTCCCGCCGCCGCCATGGGCCAGAACGACCTGATGGGCACGGCCGAGGACTTCGCCGACCAGGTGCGGCCCCCGCCCCGGCCCCCGCGCCGCCCCGGCCCTCCCCCAGCCGCGTCCTGCCGCCCGGGCTCGCCGCCCGCCGCGCCGGGGGCGCCCCCAAACTCGGCCTCGGGGCCCAGCCGCCCTTGCGCCGGGGCGCCCCGGGCGTGTTCCCCGGCCCTGGCCTCGGGCGCCCAGCTCTGTGGGCCTCTCCTTCCTCTCTGATCCGGCCCGGCTCGTCCAGACGCCGACGGGCGCCAGCGGCTCTACCCCTGCCTCCCGAGAAGGGGCCCGCGGCCCCGGGGTGAGACGGGGCTGTCCTCTCCTATCTGCCCCGCTGGGCGGTCCCTGCACGCTTGTCCTTCCACTGGGCACTCTTAGGGGGCGGACCCTCAACAGGGGGGTTGGTCAGACTGGAGGCCTGGGGGGTTCTCCCGGTGGAAAGGGGGGCGCCCTGGTATGCACCCCCGCTGCAGAAAGCCACCGCACTGTTTCTTTGCTCTGTCCCAGACGTGTTGGGTTCACGGGGTCCCTTTGACCCTTCCCTTCCATCTTCCTTCCCTGTCTGGACTCTGCCCCGCTTTGAAATGAATGGGTATCTTTCTGTACACACAGCTGGGGGGAGGGGGACTCCTACCTTCCTGCTCGCCAGGTCCAGGAGTGTCCAGGTAGCATTCCTAGCAACAGGGAAGCGAGCCCTTGACACAGGCCACTGAGTCACTGCTAAAGGTGTTCGGAAACTAGACGGACAGAACCAAGCCCTGCAGAGGGGAGAGGACAGAGCTCTCCCACCATCTCCTTCGACCAGGCTTGGCCCTAAGACCATGGCAGTGATTCTTTCGCATGTGCATTTTACTTCTGAAAGTGTCCCGTTATGTTTACAGACCTGTAGGAAGAGCTGCGGCCGGCCCAACCGCCATGCTCTCTTTGGTTTACTTAATGGGTGTGTGGCTTCGTCAGAGTTAAAAGTAGCAAGGTTTAAGTTTCTGTTCTTATGGGGGTGGTTATAATTCATGGTACTCCAAGGCTGGGCTCACTGGAAGGTGTGTGTGAGAGAGAGATTTTTAAACAATAGCTAAGTAAGCTGTTTTCTAATCAGTTATTGGTGAACAAGATTTCCTGTTGTTTCCTTGACGGATGAGCTCTGTCTAGTGTGGCCTCCCCATTGGGTTCTCCCAGCCCCACTTTCCTGTGAGCTGCTTATGTTATAAAACAGTGTGGGGCTAAAACAGTCAACTTGAGGATCATAACTCAGGTCATAATTTTGTGTTTACAATCTAAAAATTGTATTCCTTGCAAAAACAGTCTGTAGAGAAAGCTCTCAAAACCCAAGCCAGCTGGCTTTGTCCGTTTTCATTGACATGATTTTAGTGACCCAGTTTTGTTTCCCCAAGTAGCCGCTACCTATGAAGACGGCTCTGTACAGCCATGGTAGCTGTGAGAGCCTCGTACACTCTCTCTGCAGCCCGGAAAAACCCCAGTTTTGCAAGTGAATTTCATAACTGAATCAGATAAAATGTCTCCACTCAAGTTGCTGCCAACTATCAAATGATAAACCCTCCTCCTGCCAAAAAAAAAAAAAAATCAGACTCTCTTTACGTAATCCTTTCTTTTTTTTCCCCCCATGCATTTTGTTTGCTTTGAATGAAAGCAGCAGAATCTTGGGACCAGAAAGGCCCTCGAGGGGCACACAGGATCAGCCTGTGCCAGTTCCACTACTGAGGCTTCTGGGGCCTGGGGCCACAGCCCTGGGCAGAGCCCAGTATCACACACAACATGCTTCTCAGTGCTGGTGTTTTTCTGTAAGCACACTGTCTAAAATCTGGAAGAACAAGGCCACATCTGCTGGGCAGGGCAGGCTCCTGTGGTCAGTTTTTGCGGGCCAGAGCCCACCTTGGTGGTGACAGCTGTCCGCAGACACCTCTGTGCCCTCCGTGGGCGACTTGGAAGGGCGAGGCTGGCCATGCTGTCACCACCAGAGTTAGGAGCTGCTTCTGCCACTCGGCTTGGTGGGAGAGGAAGGCGTGGATGGGTGGTGGGGCGCAGAGCAAAAGCGATGGCTTCCTGTGGACAGAATCTGGCCAGGCTGGGCTGGCGCTTTTGTTTTTTGACGTTGATCCACATAGTGTTAAAACAGCTGCCAACAGTAAAGGTGCAGCAGGTCCGGGCTTTTAAGATGAAAATGCTCTCGCTTGAAGGGATTAGGGAAATGCCGTGAGAGTCACTGACATGTCTGTCTTTCCTGACGTTGTCATCAGAAAACAAAAGCAAAAACGAAGGGACACAAAGTCGGCCAAAAGTGAGCAGGGTCTCAGAAGGGCCATGTGTCCCCTGAGAGCTACGACAGTAACCCAGAATCTTCGGTGCTCGGCTTGGGGCCAGGTCGTCCGTGCACACCCCTTGTGTTGCCCCAGGGTCCCGGGAGCTTGGGCCACGGTGCTTCGGTCTTCAGATGCAGAGAGGGAGGTCTGTGTGGTCTCGCGCAGCACGTGGTGGGCCGCCACACTGAGTCGGCGACTTGCGACCTTCCTTCAGGCCTGCAGAGGCACGAGTGCTGGTGAGTGGTCTGGCTCCTTGCAGCCAGCAGGCTCAGCTGGCTCTTTGGCATCAGGCTCCTTGCCCTGGGTGGCAGGGACAGCGTCCTGCTGGAGAAAGTGCTGAGAGAGCTGTCTGCGGAAGCTGGCATTCGGAAGCCATCTGAGCCTGGGTCTGAAGGGGCCAGAGACTAGCGAACGCGGCAGTCCAAAATGCAGCCTGTCCCCTGCAGCGGGGACTCTCTGCGCAGCTTGGGGTTGTGACTCCCAAGCACTTCTGCCCCAGTAAGAAGCAGCAGCACTAACGTGCTGTCATCAAGGTGACAGGTAAGCCGCTTGAGCCCTTGCTCTCCTTGTGGCCTTCGTTACTTCCGCCTGTCCTCTGGCAGGACGAGCCAGTCCTGGGAGCGCCCACCTCCAGGAGTCCCCTTTGGCCTCTGGTCAAGCGCTGAGGAGCGGAGGTGGCCCTGGCGGTACACCGAGCCGGGTCCACGAAGCCCCAGGTCTCGGGGCTGTGCCGTAACCCTGCGTGGAGCTGCTGGTGTGGGTAGGGTTTGGGACAGCGCCGGGTGGCTTCGCCGAGAGTTCTCCCGTGTTCTCCGCCTGTTCCTTTGTCATTCCTCCCCCACAAGGGCTTCCGGCCTTACACCAAAAAGGAGCGGGGAGAGGGCAGAGAGGAGCCGGCTGACTCACTCTGCCCTGCTCCGACCTCAGACAGGAGGTTCTGAGAAGGCACCCTGCCTCCGTGCCTCTTGGGGAGCGGGGTGGAGGAGCGGGGGCGGCGGCGGCGAGGCTTCTCCTGGAAGGTCAGGAGCAGCCTGGTACTGTTCCTCTCTTGGTGGCGCTGTGTCCCGGCTGGGTTTTCAGTAGGGAATCCAGGCCATCTCGCCAGCCCAGGGCCGACCGACACCTCTGCCTAGACCTCCAGGTGCCCCGTGGCCTTACAGAGCACTCAGGGAGACTCGGTGGGGGTCCGGGGGTCCTGGTGGATGCGCCCCCTGTGAGTCACCGAGCTCAGGTACCAGCCCTGACTCAGCCTGATGGGCCGGAGGGCACTGGCCGCAGGCTCTAATCTGGGGTGTGCAGGCTCGGACAGGCCCTGGAGAAGGGCAGCCCCAGTTCTCAGGGTGCACGGAAGCCTGACCCGCCTCTTACCTCTCGCTGCAAGTTCTCATGAACCAAGAATTGCAGCCTGCTTTCCTCAAGTCCCTTTTGTCCTGAACACTCCGAGAGGGTAGGTTTCCCCGTGCTCTGTGGGCGCTGCAGGTGGCCGTGTGATGTGACGGCCGTGTCCCAGAGCCACGTACCAGGTTGGGTACAACTGCTGCTTAAATCCCTGCCGCTCGGAAACCACAGCCCCTTGTACGGGAACCTCAGCTCTGTGGGTGAGCCCTCAGATGCGGTCCTGCTTGGCCGTGAGCTTCCTGTGAAAGGCCTGCCCCCAGAGGGTGACAGACCGTCCCTTGCCCTGCAGGCGCCGCCCGCGCAGTGTCTCCCTCCGGCCTTCCCATCATGATCCTCTGCCCGGGCGCACGGGGAGGACCACCGTGGGCGCACGGGCCGCAGTCAGCCCCTGGCCTCGGGGCCCATGGAGTGTGCAGGAGGCCAGCTCAGCACGAGCAGCGCCAGGTGGCCTGGGGGTGCCTGCTTCAGGGGCCCTTCCGCCGTGCCCAGGGGACACTGTCTGCAGCAGCCAGTGTGAGTCCCGGGGCCGGACCCTGAGAGCATGCGTGCAGGCAGGATTCAAGTCGGGTCTGGGCGCAGGCCGTCACACTGGCCGTTGTCTTCCATGTTCGGTCCAAGCAGGTGCTCGTTAGAGGCGGGCTGGTTACAGATAGGCTCTGGATCGGCCTGACTTAAGACATAGCCCTAAACCTAGCCCACGTTGTTGTTAGCTGCTAAGTTATGTCCACCTCTTTACGACCCCATGGGCTGTAGCCCGCCAGGCTTCTCTGTCCGTGGGGTTTCCCAGGCAAGGATACTGGAGTGGGTGCGTTGCCATTTCCTTTTCCAGGGACTCTTTCTAACCCAGCAATCGAACCCACGTCTCCTGTATGGGCAGGTGGATTCTTTATCACCGAGATGCGCTTAGTTCAGAGCGCAGATACCTGGATTTTTGCAGTTTTTTCTAATGCAGAGAGATGTCTGTCTTGGCATGTCTGCACCTGGAGGAAGGAGTGAATTACCTTTCCAAAGGGAACTTCTCTCCGCCGCTCTCTAATCCCCTTGAGCCAGACACTCAAATTAAGAGTGCAGACGTGTCATGGAGGCTTTAAACACTGCCTCCGTCTTGTGGTTTAGGGGCCAGTGGAGGCCAGTTGGCCCCCGCCTGGGATTCACAGTCCACACTGCCCTCCCAGCGGGCTGTGCCAGCCTCAGGGCTTTCCCCAGGTTTCAACACTCTGCTGAGGCCTGTGCTGTTACCAGGGCTTCTTGGCTGGTGGCTGGGCCTTCCAGGCTGGGTGATTATCCTGTTGCTGGGCGTTTTGATTCAGGCCCTTGAGGCAGAAACAGGGAAGTGTGTGGCGTCCACTGTCCCCACAGCTCCTGACCTGAAGTGCTTCTACCCTGCGTGGACTCCAGAGTTCGTGTAGGCATGTTTGGGACCTCCTTTTTTTTTTTCTCCTTTTAAAGACAAGGTCTGTTGTCCTCTTTCTTCCTCTGCTCTTTAAGGTTGGAGAGAATCTTCACAACCCTTAACCCATGGGTCCTCACTTTGCAGGATGGTGGAGACCCCCTGCCCCCACCGAACCACCCAGGCATTCCCTCAGCTTGTGCGTGGCGCGCCGGCCGCTGGGGTCAGAGGCAGGGTGACGGCACAAGCATGGTCTCAGCCCTGGCTCCCTGCCCCGGGCCCGCCTGCTTCCCTGTCTGCACATCTCCCGCTCGCACTGGGACCCTGGCGCGATTCTGTGGGGGTCAGGGGCCAAGCAGACGCGTGCGCAAGTGACACCTCGGGGCTCAGGCTCGGGGACTTGGAGAGGGTGGACACCTGGCCTGTCACCCCTCCGTCCTTAGGCCAGGCTGCTGTGGCCCCGAGCCCGGGCGGGAGGCGTCTCTGTGCTGACTAAGCCAGGACCGACAACTAAAGGTTGGTCTGAACAGCTGGCGGCTTGCGCGCCATGGTGGACGGCTTTAGCAGCACCTAGGACTATTCAGTCAGCTTTTCAAAACACCCAGACTGGAGAAATGGTCACAGGCACACCTTCGTTTATTCCAGCAGCAGGTCAGCCAGCCTCAGAGGTTGTGACACTCCCTGGACGTGCTTCCGAGGGGTCAGACTCCCGGGCGCCCTTTGGACTCTGGCTGCTGACACACAAGTCCTGCGGGCGGGCACCCGATCTTTCGCCCCAGCTCCTGCCGTTACCGTGTGTCGTAGGGTGTCTGTCCCTTTGTCCCTCAGCCTTGAGCGCTTGGTGAGGGGCAGTGCGTGTGGCTCACCCGGATGACGTTTGTCCCTCCGTCCGAGTTGCGTGCGTGTGTCCTTGTCAGCCACTGTGGACGGCCTGGCTGGCTGGGCAGGAGGAATCCGTGCCCGCAGGTGTCTGGCGGGTGGTGCGGGAGCAGGGCTGCCCCAGCAGCTCAAGGGCAGCGAGGCCAGGCAGGCTCGCTCTCACGGCCTCTGTGGGCACCCTGCAATGGGCACCGAGTGCGTGCCGGGGCAGCACTGCTGTGGTGGGGAGATCCTGGGCCAGGGCGTCCCCGAGGGCCCGCTTCGTCTGTCACGGGCCAGACTGGCTTCCCACGCCCTTGACCGAGGGTGGACGTGCTGTCCTGCAGCAGTTCCACGTGCGATGACTGTAGTTGACACACAGACACGCACATGACAGAGGAGGAGCTCAGAGGCCAGACTGAGGTCTCCCTCACCTTCAGGCAGGGTGCCCGGACCCCCCGCACCCCGGGCAGTGCTGGGAGCGGGCGCCGGGCCTCCCTCGTGCCCAGGCGCCTCTCACTGTGGCTCTCTTGGCCCCGGGCCTCCCCCGCGCCCCGCCGCCCCTCACCCTGGCTCTCCGGCCCGCAGTTCCTGCGCGTCACGAAGCAGTACCTGCCGCACGTGGCACGCCTCTGCCTGATCAGCACGTTCCTGGAGGACGGCATCCGCATGTGGTTCCAGTGGAGCGAGCAGCGGGACTACATCGACACCACCTGGAGCTGCGGCTACCTGCTGGCCTCCTGCTTTGTCTTCCTCAACCTGCTCGGACAGCTGAGTGAGTGGCGGGCCGGGGAGGTGGCCCTGCCGGCCCCTGGCTGGTTGCTCTGTGTTTAGCCCTGGCTGCATTGCTCTGTGGCCCTGGGTCCAGTGCCCGGAGCAGGAGGTGCAGGGGACTGGGGGACGGCCACTGAGGAGCCGAGGCACCCCAAACCTGGGGTCTGGAAAGGATGACAGAGGTGAATGGAGAAGGGCGGGCCTCGGACGCCAGTGCGGCCGCGTGGGCTTTGGGCCCGGCTCCCGCTGACCATCCTTGGCACCGCCCTCTGTCCCCTGCACGGAAGGGGCCAGGACAGGACTTCGGCTCCCAGGAGAGCTGCCTGTGATAGACGGCGACTCTAGCCGGGAGTCCGCTTTCTGGACCAGGGCTTTTGATAAGTAAAGGCCGTCCCCGGCCAGAGGTGGCTTTTTGCTCGGGGTGGTGGCTGGGCTACCGCGGTGCCAACAGCGGGGGAGGGGCCACAGCCCTGACCTCAGCCTCCTTCCAGCTGGCTGCATCCTGGTGCTGAGCAGGAACTTCGTGCAGTACGCCTGCTTTGGGCTCTTCGGCATCATCGCGCTGCAGGTGAGCGGGTCTCCCTCCTCCTCGCTGTGCCTAGAGCTGAGCCCCTGGGGCAGAGGCGCCTTGAGGACTCAGCCCCACTCCCTTTCAGCCTGCCCTGTGTCTGTCCGGAACTGCCTGGGGCCGAGCTCTGGGCTTCCACTATTGGCCACTTCCCTGAGTTCCTTCTGACAAGGCAGCAGGTCACAGGGCTCTCTACTTCACAGAGGACACGCAGCTACCCATGAAATGTTGAACTCACATTTTATCCCGATCGGGTCTTGGGGCCCAGCTCTGAGGAAGCAGGGGCTTGTTGACAGGTCTGGGCTACCGCCCACCCCAAGGGGCGCTGAGCCCCGTTGCTGAATTTGGGGCGGTTGGTGCCCCAAAAGGGTTTTGTCTGTCTTGTATTTAGATTTCTCATGTATATTGGAAGAATTGCCTGGTGCTGTTAATTCTGTAGATA
This sequence comes from Antilocapra americana, assembly GCA_007570785.1. Classification (NCBI taxonomy): domain Eukaryota; kingdom Metazoa; phylum Chordata; class Mammalia; order Artiodactyla; family Antilocapridae; genus Antilocapra; species Antilocapra americana. The sequence goes on along the minus strand of ML660779.1, from coordinate 10,037,618 downwards.
CACAAATTTGTCTGAAAACGCTGAGACTCCAGTTTCTCTCTCCTCTGTTCCTCAGACGATCGCCTACAGCATTTTATGGGACTTGAAGTTTTTGATGAGGTAGGTGTGTCTTCTGGTTGGTGACTAGTGTATCTCCTTGTGTCTCTAAACTCAGAAGCAGTTGGTTGAAGTGTTTCTCTGGGTCAAAACCGTGCTTCTTAGACTCTGTAGTGCAATTGGTGAGGCCTTTTCCTCACCCCTGAACCCCGAGAACACAGGTGAGAACCCCAAGTCTACTGAGGGCTTGAGGGTCCAGGGCAAGCGCTGGTCAGCAGGAGAGCCCAGCCCAGGCCCCTTGGTGGGGTGCAGACACATCTGTGTCTCCCGTTCTGTCTGCGGGGGCCAGCAGGGTCCCCTTCCTGCGGGGGCCTCTGACCCTGTCCGCCCGGCACTCGCGGGGCCCAGTGGGCTGGAGCAACCGCTGCGGTGTGCATCCTGCAGGAACCTGGCCCTGGGAGGCGGCTTGCTGCTGCTGCTGGCAGAGTCTCGCTCCGAAGGCAAGAGCATGTTCGCAGGAGTCCCCACCATGCGTGAGAGCTCCCCCAAGCAGTACATGCAGCTCGGGGGCCGCGTCCTGCTGGTCTTGATGTTCATGACGCTGCTTCACTTTGATGCCAGCTTCTTCTCGGTACGTGTCCCTGGTTGATCCCCGTCCTTCTGGAAGGGCGCTGCCCCTTCTCTCTGCGTGCTGCGCACCGCTGAGGAGCCGTCAGAACGGTCCTGTGAGACATGACACTGCTGACTTCTCGGGGCCAGGAAGCTGCCCTGGCCTCCCCACAGGGCCCCTCCAGCTGGGCTGCAGGTCCCCAGGGCAGACACCTGATTCTCTCCTTCCGGGCACACCCGCCTGCAGAGTGTACTGTTTGCACACCGGGGGTTGGGGCTGCAGAGTCGAAGGCTTCATCCTTGGCCCCTAGGAGCTTGTAGAGCTGGGGCCCTGGCTGGGCAGGGTCCCCAGGAGGGGCTCCTGGCGCTGGCAGCAGGGAGTGGTTGGTCCTGAACAGCCCCGGGGAGTGTGGTCCCAACTAACAGGGACCCTAGGGTCAGCCATGAGTGAGTCCCGCTAATAACCCCTGCCTGCGAACCGCAGACCTCACTCCATCCGGGGTGGCCGTCTGCCACCCTCTCCGCGGTAGTGCCTCTTTTCTTCCCTGCTTGTGATGCCTGCTCTTAGCATGCCCCCAGTCACTCCACCCTGGTGTGGGGCCTGCAGGCACGCGGGCAGCCGGAACCAGCCTGCATATCGAATGGGATGCGTCTCTGTTTCACGCTCACTCTCATTCCGTCCCTTTCGACATGTGCAGATCCTCCAGAACATCGTGGGCACGGCTCTGATGATTTTGGTGGCCATCGGCTTTAAAACCAAGCTGGCTGCCTTGACTCTTGTCGTCTGGCTGTTTGCCATCAACGTGTACTTCAACGCCTTCTGGACCATTCCTGTCTATAAGCCCATGCACGACTTCCTCAAGTACGACTTCTTCCAGACCATGTCCGTGATCGGAGGCTTGCTCCTGGTGGTGGCCCTGGGCCCCGGGGGCGTGTCCATGGACGAGAAGAAGAAAGAATGGTAACGGAGTCCTCTCTGCCTGGCTGGGACCCGCGGCCATCGAGGACTGGTCCAGGGTGGATTCGAGCAACTGCCAGCATCTCCTGTACCCTCTCCCCTTCCCTCCCTTGGTAAAGGCACAGATGTTTTGAGAACTTTATTTGCAGACACCTGATAATTAATGGCTAAACCTGCTATGGACCCACAGCCTGGTATCTGACCACAGCCTGGTATCTGACCGTGCGGAGCCGGCCAGCCCGAGGTCAGCGCCCCCCGCCCCAGGGCGAGGCTGTGGCTTGTTGGAGTGATCAACTCGCTTGGCTGTGGCCTGTCAGCCCAAGTTTTTTAGTTTCATTTTTGGGGTGGGGGACCTTGAAGCTGTACTGTGAGCAGATACATTTGTGTATCATTCAAAGCAGTCTCCCTCTTTTTTTTTTTTAAGTTTACCTTTTTAGCTAAAACTACTCAATGATTTGGGGTGGCCCCGCCCAACATCAACACACTGGTTTAGACCCGCACCAGTGCCTTCTCTGTGGTCTCCGCCCTGCGCTGTGACCCCTTTATAGGGACAGTGGGCGCGTTTAGGGAAGCCCCAGACCCAAAGAATGAGGCAGTATTAGAGCTAGAGTGGCAGAGGCGTTCCTCAGAGTGGCAGCGGGCCGGTGCGGTTTCTGTGGGGCCCACGGCAGGGACAAGGCCCTCAGAAAGGCCGCCCGGAGCCGCAGGGGCCTGCGCCGAGGCCTGGCAGCATGTGGGTCTCATCGGCGCCCAAGTGCCCAGCTGGGGAGCTGCCGCTGCCACGGGCAGGGCTGCGCCAGAGCAGGCACTCGGACCAGTTACCTCAGGCCGACCCGTCCCAGAGCCACAGCTGCAGCCGGCCCTGCGCCCCCGCCCCGCTCACTCCCCGCCCTCACGATGCACTGCTTGCTCCGATTGGCTATGCTGAATGCAGCCCCAGTTCCTCTTTACAATTTGTGATGCCTTACCGATTGGGTCTTGATCCTGTATGTAAAGTTTTCTAACATTGCCTTATACCGTGTTTCTCTTCTTGGGGGCGGGGTCATGAGCTCGTCTCATCCACCTGGAGCAGAGGCCATGAGGTGACGTGACTGACCGCGGGGCCACCCCGGGCCCCTCCCCAGGCCTCCTGGGGGCCAGGCCCTCCGAGGTGGTCTCACAAGCCTTGCCTTGGAGCGGGCCCCATCTTCTCTGGATTCATCTGCTGGGGGTGTGAGCCTGACCCGAGGGCCTTCCCCGGGGCCAGTCCTGAACCCAGATCCACACAGACCTTCATGTCAGGCCAGGGTGAGGCAGGGAGCAACCCCGCCCCCCCCCCCCCTCGAGCCCCTGGCCAGCTTCACAGGGCAGGGGGAGGCTGGCTCTTAGCCACTAGAGCTGCTAGAACCTTCCCTACAGCCTGGACCCAGCTAACCCGAGGGGAGCCATTGCCACCTTTCCAGCACCATCCGTGTGTCCCCCTCCCCCAGCCCCCCACTGCAAAGGCTCCTTATACCCTAACCCCAGGAGCCCACTTCCCTACTCCCCAAGTATTTATGATGGAGGGCTTTCTCCTTCTGTCCCTGGGGTGCTCCCACACCAAGAGGCTTCTGACTCAGTGTCCAGTCTAGGCAGGGTGGTCTCTGTGCACGCCCCGCCCCAGTTACCCCGGCCTCCCAGCCCCAGGGAGCAGCCCACCGGGCTGGCCACAGTTGCTCTGCGGCACTGCTCCTGGCAGGGTACGGTTTTTGGTTTGTAGACAGACTGCCCCCTGGTGGTCACCAGTCCGCCTCCCCTGTCCCTGAGTGGGCTAGTGCGCGGGGCAGGGGTAGGTAGATGCTTAGGTAAGAGGAAAATGGACCTACTAAGTTGGTTTTAGCAAAAACAATTTCTGGAAAAAAAAAAAAACAACCCTTTTTGCTCTCTGTGGGAAATAGGTATAAATCTCATGCTGTATTTTATATCTTAGTTGTGTTTGAAAACATTTTGATTTTTGGAGACACGTCAAAATAAATAATGGCATTTGTTGTACGCTGTGTGGTCCTCTGGTGTCCTCCAGCCACGTGGGGCCTGGCCAGGGCCCTCCCTGGGTGCCCCCTCCAGGCATCCCCGGAGACCATGTCTAGACGGGGGTCTTCCTTCTGGGTCCGCGCTGCTCCCTGGGGGTGGGCGTCAGACTCCAGTCGTGCAGGGGCAGCGTGGAGCAGGTCTTGGGGCACTGGGCCAGTGTGGACCAGGCGGGCACCTTCCGAGGACTTCCAGAAGTCTCTCAAGATACGTTTTCCCCAGCGACCTTTCATTAACCCGACTGTTTAAAAGAGCTGAAGCTCTTAGGTTTGCGGTGGTGACTTTTCAACTTCTTTTTCAAGGCGCCGGACTGTTTCTGTGGCACAGAGAACTCCCGTCAGCGGGGGCATTCTGATGCGAGGCCGGGGTGCTGAGCCTGCCCCCAAGCCCGGCGCGCAGGAGTAAGAACTTCAGCGGGAACCTGGGCAGCTTTGTGCCCGCGGCTTCCGTGAAGACTCGGCCGGGCAGCTCGAGGCAGCGCTGGCGCCCCGCCGCCCGGCCCCGCGCCGCCCTCCACCAGCCCCGTCTCTCCTGCCCCCGTCTCGGAGGCTCGGAGCTCCGCTCGAGTCCCCTCCCCGCGGTTCCCGCGCTGCGCTTGGGCGCCCCGCCTTGGACCGAGGCCCCGGCCGCCCGGGCAGCCTCTTCTGCGCAGGCGCAGACCAGGGGCAGCCCCGCCCCCACCGGGCAGCCCCGCCCGCGCCTGTCTCCTACGCTGAAGGCTCGAAATTTCAGCTGTTAAAAAAGTATCTGATTTTTTTCTAAAGAAGCTGAAACCCACGGCTACAGGAAGCCGCTGCTGGGGGACAGCACTACCTTCCTGCGCTTGAGGACGGGCCCCCGGCCCACTCCCAGGGCCCCGCCGTCCTCAGGGCCCGTCTCTCGGGGGCACCTCGGCCTCTCGGCCTTGGGCAGAAGGTCATGAGTGCTGTCCCCAGGCCCGGTCGCTTCCAGGTCCTTCTTGGTGAACAGCTCAGCTGCAAGGGGCAGAGGTTTGGGCGGTCTTAGGCCAAGTGCACACCTGTGCCGAGGGGTCAGCCAGGCCCGGAGGACACGGTGGGAGGGAGCCTCCTTGCTGACGGAATCCGCGCGGACAGCTGTGACCCGAGGCCAGAGGAAGGCGGGGGCTTGCATTCTAGCTTACGCGGGTACAGGTCCGCCATGCTGTCGTCACTGTCGCTGGGGGCAGTGCCATCGTCGCTGGACGGGGGTTCCCAGAAGGCTCCTCTCGGACGTGGTGGCCCGTCACTGTCCTGCTGGTCCTCCTTCCTCCTCCTCTTGTTTAGGAGGCAGGCCGGCACGAACTCCGCGCCCTGCTCCTGACACTCCTTATCTGCGGGACAGACTGGTACACTGCCTGGCTCCCTCGCGTCTCCCAACCATCTCTGGCACACAGCTGGGCTCGGCCCGGGCCCTGCTACCCTCCTCCCCAGGGAAACATCAGGAGAGCCTTCAGCTGGGCTCCCCCTGGGAGAGCAGCCGGGTGCGTGGGGATGTGGGCCCGGAGCACCCATTCCTTCGGCTCCAGACACTTTCCAGGAAGCCACAGCTGGAAGGGTGCCAGGCAGGCACAGGAAGCCACGCCAGCCTGCCACCCGGAGATGGAAGTCCCCTCAGGCACGGCAGCTGGGACCCCTCCCCGGACGCTGGGGCTCCACAAAGTCCCGGCTCTAACCCTCCAGCGCCCTGCCATCCGAAGCTGCCATCCTCTGTGGCCTCGTCCCCACCTCCCTTTCTGAGCCCACCTTGCCTGGTGGCACGGTAGCCGTCCTACAGAACCACCCCTCCTGCCCCAGACAAGCTGAGCACTCTCCCCGCAGCCCCCCAAATCCTGTCTGAAGAGAAACCCTCAGAGCCTCCTGAGGCAGGCCCACAGGTGATGCTCAGCACCATCTCCACAGCACTTAGCCCAACCCGCGTCACTCTGGAGCCTGCTGTCCACGCCGTCTCTACCATCACCCTCTCCTCACCGTGCTGGGACCGGGCCTGGTGCATCCACCAAGGGCCACCAAAGGCAGAGGGAGCTGCCACTTCTGCCTTCAAGGGGTGCTGGTCCTGGGGAGAGCACACAAGCACCCAGACTCCCAGGTCCCGAGGCTACTCACACTTCTTCAGCGCCCTCTGGTACCGCCGGCCCTGGGTGTGCCTCAGCACGTGCTCCGGGGACTTGTTGATGTGTCGCAGGGTGAGTTTGCAGAACAGCTGGTGCCTAAGGGACAGTTCACAAGCCAGGGTCCAGACCCACAGCTCTCTAGCCTGGCCACGTCTTAGAATCACCCCTAGAAAGTCTGATGGGGGAGGTCTGCCGTGTGGCTTAGGCATCAGGATTCTTCGAAGCCTCCAAGCAACTGCAGCCTGCCACTCCTCCAGACAGCCTCACCGTCTACCCAGCAAACAGGTCTAGACAGCCAGCCTGGCCAGCCTCGCCAGACTGCTCCAGTAGGAGGGGCATGTGGACTACCCCTTCACAAAGTGCTGGACAGGGGGACTGTCTGCCACCCTCCTTCACCTTAACTACTACTGTCAACCGTGCCTTCTCAGCTAAATCAAAGCTCTCCTTTAAACTAAAAAAGGAAAATGACCGCCTTCAGAATCTCAGGTGACAAAGCACAAGCGCGCCAACCCTCTACAAAGCACTCAGGCCCAGGTGGCAAACCTCGTGTTTACAAAAAGCAAACAAAGTATCAACCTCAGATATGCAGATGGTACCACCGAAATGCAGTACCATCCAGTAGCCATGTATGAATGTGAGAGTTGGACCATAAAGGCTGAGTGCCGAAGAACTGATGCTTTTGAACTGTGATGCTGAAGAAGACCTTTGAGAGTCCCTTCTACAGCAAAATCAAATCAGTCACTTCTAAAGGAAATCAACCCTGAATATTCACTGGAAGGACTGATGCTGAAGCTGAAGCTCCAATACTCTGGCCACCTGATGCGAAGAGCCAACTCGGTGGAAAAGACCCTGAAGCTGGGAAAGATTCAGAGCAAGGAGAGAAGGGGGCGACAGAGGATGAGATGGTTAGCTAGCATCACCGACTCAATGGGCATGAACTTGAGCAAACTCCAGGAGATGGTGAAGGACAGAGAAGCCTGGTGTGCTGCAGCCCACGGGGAAGCAGAGTTGGACACGACTGAGCGACTGAACACACACACATACAGGCATGAGCGAGACGGGGCCTCACTTGGGGTCCCAGGTGACTCACAGCTCCAGAACTTCCGCCTGCATCTCAGGTCTCCTATCTGACCGGAGGGTGGGCGCTGCCGAACGGGCCGCATGTCCGAGGAGCGCTCACTCTGCGGGGAGGGGTCGGGGCTCCGGAGCCTCCCCAGGCCCGGCCAGACTCAGCCCTAGGAGCTGTCCCTCCCCGGGCCGCCCCGGCAGTATCCGGCCGCCCCGGCCCGCCCCGGCCCGGCCACGTACGGGTTCTTGGTGCTGGGCACGATGTGCGGCTCGAACTCGGCGTAGTCGAAGGCCGGGGAGGCGCGGGCCAGGCGCCGGTACTTCTTGCCGCGGGTGTAGGCCTGGAGCTCGGGCAGGCGACAGGGCAGCTCGTGGCCCGTCAGGGCGCACCGCACCTGCGGGCGGAGCGCGGCGCGGTCAGGGGGCCCGGGCGCGGGGGGCCCCCCTCGGGCTCCCGCCCGCCCCGCTCCCACCTTGCGGGCGCCGGGCTCCAGCCGCAGGCTCGGGTGCTCGCCCAGGAAGGCGCGCACGTCGGCCGGCAGCGCGCTCATGGCTCGGCGCGCCGAGCGGGCCCGGGCTCCGCCGGAAGCACGTGTCGGGGCGGGTGGGCCGAGCGGCGCGCCGGGCGCAGACGCTCCGTGGCCCGGA
>ML660779.1:9961759-10029743 GCA_007570785.1 Antilocapra americana | reverse complement strand
GGGGTGCGGCCGGCCGGGCGCGCCTTCGGAGTGGGCGCGCTCGGCCGGCCCCGCGCGTCCCCGCAGGCCCCGGCCCGCGCCGCCGGGAGGAGCGTCCTGGGGGGCGCCCCGCGCGCGGGTGAGTTCCCGGGCAGGGACGCCCCGGGAGAGCCTTTCGGTCCGCGCGTCCTCTCTGCCGGCGGGCGAGGCTGTCGCGATTAGCTCTGAAGCTGCCGCCCCGGCCTCGGAGTCCGCCGCAGGGTGCGGCGAGACCGAGACCGAAGCTGTCTGGGGTCCTAGAGGAAAGCGTGGCTAGTCTGTAGTTTCCATGTGGTCCCCGAGGTTCAGCAAAGGGTTATTTGTGTATAGAGCGCTGTGCACTCTGGAAAGGCGGCTGTAAGTCCACTCCAGGCCTGCTTATTTTAAACCATCTCTAAGACCTAGGATGCGTTCCATTGACGGGACTCACGCTCTGAGGGCTTAAAGCTTGTGTTCGTTTTCCCACCTTTGAATATATGAGCGATTCATAAGAAAAGTCTGAGAGCTCTGTAAGCCACTCTCCTGAAGTGTGTCACGTTCTATCTCTGCAGAGCGCGGGCAGCCCGTGCCTCTAAGTGACAGGATACATCTCAGCATGTCCTTGCAGGAAAGCCATGAGGTGATTCCCTGAGTTACCCACGGTCACGGTGGGTGGCAGAGCCAGGGCCCAATCGCTGGGTCTCATCCAGTCGGTGACTGTCCACTGAGTGGGTGTCCTGCGCCGGGCGCTGGGTTAGCAGCTGGGCTGAACACAGGTGCTGCTGGTCGGCTCCGACTGCCCCTGGTGGTCTGGCCCTTCTCCTGTACCGCGTTCTTTCAGGCAGTCGGGGCAGCCTCGAGGAATTGGCCCCTCCAGTTCTTCGCTCTAGGGCCTCCAGCCCCACCCCCGTGCTGTGACATCTCCTAGGGTTGGCCTGGAGGCCCAGCAGGTGTATCAGCTCTCCGGCTGAAGCAGCCGCCACAAAACCCCGAGATGAGTCCTTCCTCCGCTGGTTTCTGCTTCTCATCCCTGTGACTGCCTTTGGCCTGGGGACGTGGCAGGTAAAGGCTCACGGGCTCTCCTGGCCCTGAGCCCTTGACTGTGCTGCCGCCTGCTTGGGCTTACACCCTGTGCCTACAGGTCCAGCGTCGGAAGTGGAAGCTACAGCTGATCGCAGAGCTAGAGTCCAGAGTCATGGCTGAGCCCATCCCATTGCCTGCAGAGTGAGTTTGTGCGGTTGCCCAACTGGGGCTGGGCTTGCTCAAGGTCAGCAGCAGGGCCTGGCTGCGGCTTGCCTTGCTGACTCATTAGTGCTCCTGCTAGGCTTCTTGTTGACACCCAGCTGCTGCCTGACACACGTGTGTAGAAAGGCCTTTGGGCTTCATGTGTTTCCGGGTCCGGTGTACTGAGGAGTCCTGCAGTGCTGACTGCCTCCCGTAGCCGTAGTTTTTAGGTGGTGTCTGGACATGAGTGGTGTTTCGAAAATGTGCCTAGTGGTTCTCCTGCCTCCTCTCGTTTAAAAGCACTCGCCTGCAGGGACAGCTGTTGTCATGACACTTTGCATTCAAGGGAGCAGACCATGGGGCTTATTTGCCTTGCAGAAAGTCGCTTTGGACCCCATGTTTTACCGAGTTCACATAGGAGTCCAACGCTTTAAGCTTTTCTTGGAAACGAGGACTGTTTGGCAGCACAGATCCTCGTTCCCATGTGGCTTCCAAGGACTCAGCCCCCCTTAGAGGGCACAGCATGCAGCCCTGCAGCCCCCACGGTGCTTGTGCATCACCTTCTGCATCGCTGCTCAGGCCACAGTGGGCGTCGTGGTCTGCAGACCCTCAAGTGGGTCTTGGCTCCCCTTTTCCCGCCCCGTATAGCCCAGTGGAACTGAAGAACCTGGAGTACAGGCCCGTGAAGGTCAGGGGGCACTTTGACCACTCCAAGGAGCTGTACATGATGCCGCGGATGATGGTGGACCCTGCCCGGGAGGCCCGGGAGGCTGGCCGGCTCTCATCGGCGGCCGAGACCGGTGCCTACGTGGTCACTCCCTTCTACTGCACTGAGCTGGGGTGAGTGGCGTGTCAAGGGTGGGGTGCTGAGCGGCCTGGCAGAGATGCTGCTTCCCACGTTCCTGCTCAGCCCCCAACCCCGGGGAATCCAAGCTACCAGACAGCTCAACTCCTTGGAGTTTGAAATGTCATCCTGGTGTTATTAAGGCAACTAATCACTGAACTTCGTCTGCATTGTCGAGCCACAAAGTGAAGAATGAAACAGGCCTCTCTGGAGAAATTGTCCAGTGGCTGACACGTTTAGGGATTATGGGTGACAGGAGGGGCTAGCAGAGGAACCCCAGCCTTGCATGGAGGGTTTCAGGTTGGGGAGCCTTCCCAGGAGGCTGTTTGAGTAGGAAGTAGTATGTACTCAGTGCCACCACCGCCGAGATCCAAAACTAGATCACCAGTCTAAGAAGGGAGCCCCAGGGCCTCACCTTTGCCTTGCTGGTTTAGGTGCAGGATGGGTCCCAGGGCTGTAGCCAGGACGGGGCTGAAGGCAGGAACTGGGAGAGGCAGTGGGAGCCCTTGGCTGTGCTGCGGCAGGTGACACAGCAGAGGTTGGCAGTGGGGGGGGGGGCCTTACCCCACAGCACTCCTGGGGTGGAGCCACCCCCCAGCTTGCTCTACTTCAGTCTTTCCCTGTGCTCTTCCCGAGGCACCTGTGAGCACTAGTGATGGCCTGCGTGTAGCCCTTCTTCCCTGCCTGAAACAGCCTGCTCTTTCTGCTCTAGAATCACCATCCTGGTAAACAGAGGGTTTGTGCCCAGGAGGAAAGTGAATCCAGACACACGGCATAAAGGCCAGGTAAGGGCCGTGGACTGCCCTCTCCAGGAGGAGCTGTCCCAGCTCTGCAGAGACAGTGTCTCTCCCCTTGCCTCACAGATTGAGGGAGAAGTGGACCTGGTGGGGATGGTGAGGCTCACAGAGACCAGGAAGCCTTTTGTCCCCGAGAACAATCCGGAGCGGAACCACTGGCATTACCGGGACCTGGAGGCCATGGCCAGGCGCACAGGCGCAGAGCCCATCTTTATAGACGCTGACTTCAGTACGTGGTGACTAGCACACCCCAGTGCCTTCCTCTTAGACCTGGCCGGACGCCTCCCCTTCTGTGCTTTACCCAGCGTGTGTCGGTGGGTGGGAGTGCGCCCGGCTTTGCCGACTGGCTGAGGGCCTCACAGCCACCAGGACATGTTCCACGTCCCTGCAGAGAGCACAGTCCCCGGAGGGCCCATCGGAGGGCAGACCAGAGTCACCCTGCGGAACGAGCACCTTCAGTACATCGTCACCTGGTGAGCCGGCCCGGCTGCGCCCGCGCCCGCCCACAACCCGCCCCCAGCCCTGACAGTGCTCCCTGCTTTCAACCCAAGGTACGGACTCTGTGTGGCCACTTCCTACCTGTGGCGCAAGAAGTTCCTAAGCCGGGCTCCTGGTGTGTGAGGCTAGCAGAAGTCAGCCTGTCCCTTAACAATGCAGCCACTGCGGTTTAGTTTGATGCTGATCACGTGCCCTTGGTATAAATAAATCTCTCTGCCACACCAAGTGCCTTTCTTTCCACTCAAACTCCAGTGTGCCACCTGAGACAGCCTTTTAAGAAACTGGACACACACACAGGGCTTCCATGGTGGCTCAGTGGTGAACCACTGCAACGAGAAGCCCCTGCTCACCAGAGAGGGGAAAAAAGCCCGTGCAGTGAACAGACACGGCTGAGGAGTGCCCGTCACCATCCCAACTCTCGCCCCAGAACGCATGCCACCAGCTCAAGAAGAATCCTTTTTATTCCTTTTATGTACAGAAAGCTCAGCAGTGTACATTCAGCCCAGCTTGGTGGCCAGTTCTTTGGCCTTCGCCTTTTCCAGCTTGGCGATGCGAGCCACGGACTTTGGCCCCAGGACATTGCCTCCCCAGTGGCGGCGGATCTGTGGGAGAAGAGAGGCGGGCAGCCCGCTGTCATCTTCTGGGGCTTTCACACCGTGCGGGTTCATGCAATTCTACCTGACTGATCCAAGCTCACTGGCATATACACCTGTTCAGAGTGCCAAGAGCAGGCGGTCTCTGACCAAAGGTTTCCCTCAGACAGTGCTTTTGTATGGATGTGTTTCTCACCTCATCATATCTGTCATTGTAATTGGTTCTGATGGCTTCCACCAGCTTGGCCAGGGCACTCTTGTCCTCCCTGAGAAAGCAGAGGGGGAAATTCAGGTTGCTGGCCTGTCCAGTCACACCGCCCCCCAAAGCAGATACGACATCAGTTTAGCTCCAACACAAGCTTCTTGCCTCAGATGTAGTGTCACTACATGGCTTATTCAGGTGAAGAAATTCATAACCATCATTGGCAAAGATTTAGAAAATGCACTTTTTAAAGTCTCTCAGGATATTACCTTAAAGACAATGTGAGCTTGGAGTCGGGGCAGGGTGGCCCCCCAGTGACTTGGGAATGCTGGGCTCTGCTGCACTTACGAGTTGACTTGTGTGAAAGCTACGGTGGTGCATGTCTTCCTGTGGACCAGGCGCCCCAGCCGGGCCTTGCCCTTGATGATGCAGTAGGGAACCCCCATCTTACGGCACAGGGCGGGCAGAAAGACCACGAGCTGGAAGACAGCGTTAGCTCTAGTTACCTGGAGCAAAAGCTGTCATTTAAAAAGGCTAACATGGTAGCAATTGCTCAGGGTTAAAAAGCTCATGTGTTTGCACATCAAGATTTAATTCAGTAAGAAATTCACATCATTGCAAAAGCCAGGAACTGGATCCTGTGTCAGGCCTTCCTCGTGAGAAAAGCTAACAATCCTTGTTACCCCACCATAGCCTGTCGGACCGAGCATCTAGCTTGTCGCTGTCTTCCCGGTACAGACGAGCACCCACCAATCCAAGCCAGCACCTGACACAGGAGAACAGGCCACACACACCTCGATGGGATCCACGTCGTGCGCGATCACCACCAGCTGAGCCTTCTTGTTCTCCACCAGGGTGGTGACAGTGTTGACGCCTAGAACACAGTTTGCATGAGGGAGGGGCGGGGCTGCTGTCCACCAAAGCAGTCCCACCGCAGCCTGCTGTGACTCAGGGTTAAAAAGCTCGGATTTTCCTCTCCACAGTGATTTCAGGTGAAGACATTCAGGCATCACTGCCAACAGCCTGCCCCACAACTCCCCCTCTCCAAGGAGAGAGGCACTCACCTGCTCGGAGGACAGGTGGCCTCTTGGTGGGGACGTCGCCTTTGCCGGCGGCTTTCTTCTCAGCTCGGGCCAGCAGCCTCTGCTTCTTCTCTTGCTTCGTCTCTGGTCTGTACTTGTGGGCCAGCTTAAGCAGTTGAGTAGCTGACCAAAAAAACGACCATTCAGATTTAAAGTTGCGATAATTGTCACTTAATGCTAGACCACTGTCCCCAATACAACCACAACCAAAGAGATCTCAGACCCAGCTCATTAACCCGTCAGTACGTCACGTTCCGGAGGTAGACAAGGAACCCTAAGTTTTAATGAACCAGCCTATTAAAAACACCCACCCCCCCTTCAAAAGCCTGGGCTCTAGCAGCTCCAAGTGAGGGTGGCAACCATGCCCAAGAAATCCCCTCCTATGGCGTTTTTAGGCTACAGAACCTCACCTGTTTGTCGGTCCAAGGCCTGGGTGAACTGGTTAATGGCAGGAGGCACTTTCAGCCGCTTATAGAGAATAGCCCTTTGCCGCTGCAGCCGGATGTATCGGGGCCATTTGACAAAGCGGGTGAGGTCCCTCTTGGGTTGGATGTCCTGTCCTGCGAAGTAAAAAGGAGGTGAGGCCCAAACTCCTTGTCAAGTTCAGGTATAGACTAAGGAAGCAGGTGCATCAGCGATCTTGGTGGTTTAAAATGTCATCACCATCTTCCAGTAACAATACTTTTACATCACTTGCACGCAAACACCAAAAACACAGGGGAGACCACAGTGCCACCTCTTGCGCCACAAAGCAGCCGCGGTGCAGTCAGCCCCATCACCTCTGCTCCGGAGCGCCAGTTTCTCCATGGTCAAGCTGAACCCCAAAGGCCAGCGCCTGGGCTCCACGGTGACACACGCCCGGGCTTACAGTGAGGCCACCGAGGAAGGACTGTCACTGTTCCCCCCCTCTAAGAGAGAGATGAACAGCCGAGCACAATTTCGCTAGAAAGTGGCGAAACGTGAGAATCCCAACCCAAGTAAGCCTCGACTCCAAACCCAGTTAAATCCAGGACAGAACATGGCCTTCTGTTCAACGAACTATCATTTTGCTCCATCAAGAATAACGCGAAAACACAACATCTCCCTTTCTCACCAATGCCAAAATTCTTGGGCCTCTTCTCGAACAGCGGGTTGACCACCTTCTTGGCCTCCTGCTTCTTCACCACGGCCGGGGCCGGGGCCACCTTCTTCCCCTTGGCCTTCTTTCCCTTCGGCTGGGCGAGAGAAGAAACACCAGCTTTCGCCGCCGCCGCCTCTGCCGGCTTCTCTGCAGAGGGGCGGGTCCCGGGCCCCCCGAAGACGAGCGCAGACGGCGGGCGAGCCCGAGCCCCGTGCGCCAGGCTCCGCGCGGGCCCGGAGGCCGCCCCCGGCTCGTACATCAGCGATCCTGGTGGTCAGGAACTTCCTCACCATCGCTCAGATAGCAAATATTCTTTCACATCATCTGCACGAGCCCGGCGGGCCCGCGAACCCGCTGCGCCGCCCCTTCCCCGCGACCGGGGCGGCGGGCCCCCTCTCCGGGGACCGGCGGGCTCCAAACAGCAGAGGCGAGCGAAGACACCGCGGGCAGGGACCCCCTGAGCGGGCCCCCGAGAAACGGAGGCGACCCCCCCACTGCCGGGGGCCGGCGCGCTGCGGCCCCGTGCGGGCCCGAGCCCCGCGCTGCGGCGCTGCTTCCCCCGGGCCCTCATCCCCCCGCCAGGCGAAGCCGCGGAGTCTTATCCAGCCCCAAGGCCGCTGAGCGAGGCCCTGCGGGGCAGCCCTCGCTCTGGGCAGTGGAGGCACCCCCGCGCGGCCGCGCTCCGAGAAGGATGGCGGCGGATAGCACTCAGACGGCAGGGCCGGCAGCACGAGCAGACAGCAGACTCACCATCTTGAAGGGCTGGCGTAGAGAGAAAGGACTGGGACTTGTGGGTAATTTGTAGGCGCCCTCGGAGATCGCGAGAACTGGCGCCGGCACGGGATTTCGAATTTAAAGGGAAAGAACTGCCTTTTCCCCCGCTCGGTCGGGGGCGGGGCCTAGCGCAGGAAGAGCCGGGGGAGCCAGGGGGAGGGCCGCGGAGACTGACCGCAGGGGCGCGCGTCTGGCCCCACTCCGCGCCCAGCCAGGTACCCAGCGGGCCCGGCTCTGCCGCCCCACCGCGGGAGCTGGGGCGGCGTCCTCCTGGTGGGGCTTACTCCCCCGCGAGTTCGGGCGGGGGCCTCGCCGGGCGGGAGCGCGCGCAGCCCGGAGTCGCGGGCCGGGGGCCGGGGAACGGGGCCGGGCGGCCCCGGCAGAGATCCCAGGACGCAGGAGCCCGGACGCCTCGTGGGGCGGCCCTCCAGGGGCCCCGGCGTGGAGACGGCGGCGGCTCCCCGGTCCTGCGCGTGAGCCTGGCCTCCGAGAGGGCTGCGCCGGCGCCGGCCGGGTGGTCGTCGGGGTCCGTCTGAGCGCGTGTTCGGCGGAAAGGGCACCTCGGGTCCTACCCAGGCCGCCGCCTGCAGCGGGGAGAGAGGCCGGAGCGGGCCTGCTCACGCCGCCGACTCGGTTCCAGGTGCCCCCCGCCCCGCCCTGCGCTGCCCGAGGCCCCGCCATGGCCCAGCAGAGAGCCCTGCCGCAGAGCAAGGAGACGCTGCTGCAGTCTTACAACAAGCGGCTCAAGGACGACGTCAAGTCCATCATGGACAACTTCACCGAGATCATCAAGACCGCCAAGGTGGGTGGGGGCCGCCGGTCTCCGGCTCCCTCGGAGAGCCGTACAGTGGTCCAGATGCCGGGGTCCCGCATCACTCACTAGCAGCAAGGGGTCGGCTGAGGTCTTAACTTCTCAGTGCCTCTGTCCCTGCAGCACGGCATCCTTGTGTGGCTGCATGAGGTTATCCGCGGTCACTGGGGGGACTGTTGTGATCGCATGTGGTCGCCAAGAGGAGCTGGGGAAAGCCGCTCATGTGGGCAGAAAGGGTCAGCGGCCGGTTCCGGGCAGGCAAGCCCGCTGACTGGAGCGGGGCCGGGTGTCTGCATGACTGTTCCAGCCCTGTAACTCACTTGAGCCTTAATAGTGACGATGCCAGCTAGTGTTGTCGGTGACACTTAATGCTCACAGAGTGCCAGGCTGAGCTCTGAGGGCCCTTTGTGTCCCACCCCATTTAACCATCACAAGAATGCTATGGGCAGGTCATTGCTCTCCAATTCCTTTTCAGAGGAGGGGACAGAAACGCAGAAGCTTTAGCCTTGTGCCACAAGTCATTCTGCGAATATCCGGCAGGGCTGGGATTGGGACCTGGGAAATCTGGATCCCTACCACTTAGAGTGCTCTGAGCCCTGCCCACATCCTGGCCTGGTGGGTGGGTTGGGACAGTTAATAGCCCGGACCTTGGACAGGCCAGGTAGGGCAGGACGCCACTGTCTGGGACACCTGAGTGCACTGCCTTCAGGTTTGCCCACCAGGGAAGATGGTCCAGGCTTCAGTGAGTTTCCTAAGATGATGGCCAAGTGCTTAACACAGTGCCTGGCACCCAGAAAGTGCTCAGTAAATGGTCACTTAAAAAAACATATTGTCCTTTTGTTCATCCATTCAGCAGGGCACTGAGTGCCCGAGCTAAACAGATGGGGCCAACCCCCCCTTGCACCTGGCACAGCAGCCCTCTTACTTAGGCATCTGTTGGTCCTGTGAGGGTGCCTGTTGCCCTTAGAATGGGGCGGGGGGCGCTGGTGCACGGGCCTGAGGTCTGGGGGCGGCGCCTGGTGCCGAGGGCAAGATAGGCCACAAGGTGTGGTGAGTGTGGGTACACTGTCGCCACCGCGGGGTCCCTGCGGGCCGGAGCAGCTGCCCACGCTGGACTTTCTCGTTTGCCCTCCAGATTGAGGACGAGACGCAGGTGTCAAGGGCCACTCAGGGCGAGCAGGACAACTATGAAATGCACGTGAGAGCTGCCAACATCGTGAGTCACCAGATGGAGGGGGCGGTCTGGGCTCCAGAAGCCTGTGGTCCCTACTGGGGTTCCTGGGGGCAGAGGGGCAAACCAATTCTCAGGAGACTCCCTTCAAGAGGTGGACTGCCCTCAGCAGCTGAGGGAGGGGCTGGCAGGTAGTGGGTATGGCCATGATGTTGAGTGCTGGGCAGCGGTCACAAAGAGGTCAGCCCTTCTTCTCTGAAGGTTCTCTGGAAGTGCAAGTTCTTTATCAGTGAAGGTTCCTTGTAAGTGAAGGTGCTGTAAATGCAGGAGGCAAACAGCCAGATGAAACAGGACAGGCGTCTTGATCCCATTCAGTGCCAGAGAATAAGCAGAGCCACCAAGTGTTTCCACGGGTCCATACCCATGATGGAAATGCAGAGTGCAGGGTCCTAAACGAGTCCCCCCGGCTGGCAGGTTTGCTGGCCCTGAGGAAGAACAGGGCAGGTTGAATGGATGGCAGTTTTGTCTGGGGGCTGAGGGTTTCAGAAGCAGGGTGTGTGACTGAATAAAGTGTGCGACTGGCCGTCATGCCTGCGGGAGTGGAAGCAGAGGCCCGAGGGCACCGCCTCAGCCGTTCACACGCCTGCGGTGGCTGCCAGGGCCCCTGCCCTCGCTCACCTGCTAGTCCCTCGCTTCTGACGGTGACCCTGGGTGAGCGCTGGGGCCCCACTTAGCAGGGGAAGCCACCGCTGCCGTCGCTCGCCCAGCGTCAGCACACGGAGGCAGGCGGCTGTCAACCCCTCACCATGCTGCCCGATCCCACGGCTGCAGGTCCGAGCCGGGGAGTCCCTGATGAAGCTGGTGTCTGACCTCAAGCAGTTCCTCATCCTCAACGACTTCCCGTCGGTGAATGAGGCCATCGACCAGCGCAACCAGCAGCTGCGGGCCCTGCAGGAGGAGTGTGACCGGAAGCTCATTGCGCTGCGGGACGAGGTCTCCATCGACCTGTACGAGCTGGAGGAGGAGTATTACTCGTCCAGGTACAAATAGGGCTGGACCTTGTGCACAGCGGACATGCGGACCCGGGCTCGGCCAGCAGGGGTGGCCTGGCAGCCCAAAGGTCCTTGTTTCCAAATCCTTCCTGGTCTCGGCAACAGAACCCTCTGTCTGGGTTTCAGAGCAGACCTCAGGGTCAGAGCATCCAATCAGCAGACAACTGATGCCACCTCCCAGGGCCCAGGCATCAGAATGAAAATCAGCCTCGAGGGTTGGGAGGGCCAGACCAGCGTTCTGTCTGGGGGCCTGCCTGCCTGTCCCTCTTAACAGTCTAATCTATATTTAAACATCCCAGCCACGCGGGCCCAGTGCTCTTGGCTACCCAGTCCCTGTCTAGGACCCCAGTGCTTGCCCAGGGTTGTGATTCGCCATGGGTGTCACTGAACACCCACTCTGTTATGTGTGTGTAGGGGTGGGGGTTCCTGGGAAGGAGGAGGAGAAAATCCAAGCGGAGCGTGGCCTTGAACGCCAGGCCTGGGCACTTGGACCACTGAGTTCCTCTTCAGCTCAGCGTGATTCACAGACCACAGCCCTCCTGCGTGCTGGGCCCGTACTGGGTCTCAGTTACAGCAGTGGGCAAGGCCTGTGACGCCAGTCCTCGAGGCCTGCTTAGAATCCTGAAACCCGAGGCAGTTTGAGCTGGAAGGGCCCAAAGAAATCAGAATCGAGGTGTGATTTACTTACGGGGAAACTGAGGCTGGAGAGACCTCGCACATCCGTCCTTAATAGCTTGGAAAAATCAAGACTCAGTCCAGAAGACACGGGGTTGGCACCCACTCGCCCTCACTGGACAAATGTGTCTTTCCTGTCATGGATTTTCCTTGCTCCTTTCTGTCTGGTGGCGGCCAGGCTGGAGCCACAGATGCCCAGAGCCAGCGTGTCTGTGGTCTGAGGCTTGGTTTCTCTGCGTGGGTTCCAGTGCCACCCCTCATGGTCCCTCCCACATTGCCCTTTGTGGGAATGGACAAGCATCAGTGCTCGGCTGGAGCGGTTTAACTCTTCCAGAGGGTTCTGGGGCCACCTCTCATCCCTGAAGCCTGTTGGCTCAGCAGACACACAGCAAGTGCCTCTGTCTTCAGGGTGGGGTCCAGGCTGGTCCCTGGGGGGGTTCAGACCCTGCTGGGGACGTTGCTCCTATGTCCTTGTGTTTGTCCCCCTGTGGCCCCCACGGGCCAGGGCTGTGGACTGAATGTCTGCAGGAGAGAAGCTTAGTCCTGCCTCTTGAGGCTGAGGGCAGTGGGGGCCGCAGGGGGACACCTGAGAGCCAGGCTCCTCCTGTCCTGGCTCTGGGCCATCAGTGTGGCTCAGAGTCCGGCTCTAGCCCAGCCTGGGGTCTTAGAGAGGCTGAGGCCCTCCGTCTTTAAGTGCCTCTAGTGGGCTGGGGCTCAGCTGAGTCAGGGCCAGCCAGCTGTGGGCCCCTCCCTGCTTGCCCCCTACACAGGCGGTGTGTCCCCTCCCCCAACAAGCAACCAGCGCTCAGCTCATTGTCCGCGTGCATCCCCGCTGCCCACATGCTCATTCCCTGGCTTTCTGCTCACAATTTGCTCTTTCTCTGCCTCTCTCCCTCCACTCTTCTTGAAACTCTGCTCTGTGTCCATGAAGGTTCTGAGGCTGGATGCTGGGGGCGGGAGCAAGGGAGGGAGTGAGGGGTAGGATTTGGGGGAAAGCCAGCGAGACAAGTGTGGGGACGGGGCAGGCTCCAGTCGCCCCCTTGATGACCTCCACGAGCCATGCTCTGTTCACCTGCATCCTTGCCCTGAGAGGCCAGCCGTGCTGTCCCCATACTAGACAAGAGCTGGCGTGCTCAGTGTGGTGTGGCCATAGACTGTGCCCGTGTTAGAGAGGGGAACCTGAGTTCAGGGGCTGGGGTCCTGTTTGAGGTCACACAGCTAGCGCAGGGCTGCAGGACAGAACGCCAGGGTCTCTGCTGCTAACTGCCACCCCGTTCAGGCTGAGTCCCAGACCCAGAGAGGAGACAGGGTCTCTGCCCCCAGGGGCCTTGAGAAGTGCAGGGACTTTGGAGACCACCTCTGGATGCTGGTTCCTGCAACCGGAGAGTGGAGCTGGCGGCTCCCTGCAGGAGGAAGGCAGCTGGAGCGAGGACAGGAGGGGGTGGCCACGTGGCAGGAGGGACACGGATGGGTCAGTGGAGGGGACCTGCCACTGACCTGCCACCCGAGGTCACACGGCCTGCCAGTGGCTGGTCCGAAATGGTCCCTGGAGGACCCGGAAGCAGGCGCAGCACCCCATGCCTCCCACTCAGCCAAGCCCACTTGGTGGAGGGGCCTGCCAAAGGGGTGTGGTCTGTGTTTCCTTAACTGCTTCTATCTTGCTTTCCTTCCCTGGCTTCATCTCTGCCTGCTCCTGTCTCTCCCTGGGTTTCTGGTGGTGGAAAAGCTCAAGTCTATGCGAAGCTAATGATCTGCCTCTGTGCGAAGCTTACTGGAGGCTGGACCCGGACACAGACTCCACTGACTGCCTCTCAGCCCCTCTGCTCACGTCCCCGGAGCCCAGTGCTGGCGGCCCCCTGCAGGCTGCAGCCCCCTCCCACTCCCACACTGGTGGCCCCGGCCCCACGGAACACACTTGAGCCTCCCGGGGCTCCCCCGCAGGGCCCCTAGGATCTTAGGAACAAAATCCAGTCTTCCCCTCTGGGCCCAACCCAGCCTCAACTTCCTTCAGCCCTGGTTCCCACTTGGGGAGCCACTGTGGCTTCTCTGGGAACCTTGTCAGCCCCGGTACAGCCCACCTAGGAGTGTTGGGGGGAAGGAGTGCCCCCCACCATTCCAGGGTTGCCCACCGTTCCAGGGTTGCCCACCCTTCCTATTTGCTACCTTCCGGGCTGGCTAGAAGGGAGTTTCCAGGAGTTGGTCCCTTTGAGGACCCAGCAGCAGGGCGGGAGCATGTCCAGGGCTGGGAAACCTGACCTGTGCTTACTGTTTACTGTGGGTGGGTGGGGGCTGAGAAGTGCTCAGAGTGGACAGTACTAGTCAAGGTCCAGCCTCCTTGCCTAGCTCTGCCCACAGCCTCACCTTGAGGCTCCTGTGCTAGCTGATTGCCCCTGCAGGGCTGTGGGGAAAGGGGGCTGCCCAGCCTCATGGAAGTCAGGGAGTTCCTTCCTAATTCTGCTGCTGCATACATTTGGTTGTTTTTGTAATAAAAGACTGTTGAATAAAACCACCTCTGCCCTTTTGCATCAGTTGGTTCCTTTTCTTGCTTTTGGACCACTCGGTCTCCCAGTGGCTGTCGAAAAGAGCCCCTGGGCTCTGCCTAGTCAACCTTGGCCTCCAGGTCAGCCTTCTGGCCCCTGGCGGGGGGGGGGGGGGGGGACACCTATCATAATGGGGTTCAGGGCTGCATTTCCATTGCCTGGAGAGAGCGGGCTAGGACCTAGAAGGGCCTTGATAGTAATACTTCGTGAATGTATGAGAAACTGCTACCGTTACTGCATGTCGTGTGGCCCGGGCGCCCGAACCTCCGGTGGTTGCCTCCCCAGTCGGGGCTGCGGTTTACGGCATCTCCGGGAGGCCAGACCGCAGGCCCCGAAGGGGATGAAGTCTGCCCCGTGGTCTCCTAGCTGGGGAGTGCAGCGAGAGGCGTCGGGACCCAACCCAGGTGGAACACGGGGCCCCGCCTGGAGCCAGGCTCCCCTGGGGGGTCGGGGGCTGTTACCCCAGAAGAGCCGGGGCGTCAGCCCCGCGCCCTGCCTCCTGCCCAGAGGGAGGTCGGTGTCCCCGTGTGCGGAGGAGGTGACAGCCCGCGACCCGACACCCCGACGCTCGGGCTTCATCACCAGGCACCGGGGGCCGCGCGCTCGAGGGGCACCGCTGCGTGTCAGCCCCATCGCTCGCAGCCCTGCCTGGCGCGCGAGTCCTTCCCGGACGAACGCGGTCTCGCCAGCTCCCCCCTGGGGCTGAGCCCCACACAGGCCTCCGCTGCCGCGGGTCCAGTCCAGCCGCCCCGTGGGCAACCGGGCGCCCGCCGCGGGCGGGGAGCCGCCCTGCCCCACAGTGCTCTGCGCCCGCCCCACAGTGCTCTGCGCCCGCCCCACAGTGCTTTGCGTTTCCCGCCCCAAAGGCTTCTTCCGGCGGCACCGAGGCCCGTTAATCGATGGCCGCGCGCCACAGCTCGGCGCTCGGCCGGTCGCGCCTGCGCACGTGGTGGTTTCGGCGCGCGCCGCCGGGCGGTCAGGGTCCCGGCCGGTGCGGTCCTGCGGGCGCTCCAAGCCGAGCGGGCGGCCGCCGAGCCCGGGGGCCCGCGAGCCTCCGGCCATGACCTCGCTGCGGGCCAAGGACGCGTACCTGCAGGGCCTGGCCAGGAGGATCTGCGCCCAGCCCCGCGCCGGGCCGCAGGGGCGCAAGCCGGGTAAGGCGCGGCCCGGGCCGGCGGGGCGGGCGCGGCGGGGACCCGTCCAGCCTCGCGGCCCCGCGGCCCCGCGGCCCGGCGCCGTCTCCTGCGGAGGAGGCGCAGACGCGAGAGGGGCCCGCGGAGTCCCCGGGGGGCGCCGCTGCCCGGGCCCTCCGGGGCCGCCGTCCCGGGGTCCGAGGGGGCCCAGCCGTGCGCCCCGCCGGGCAGGAGGCTCGGCCGGGGCTTGGGGAGGTGACTGTGGGACGGGCTCGGCCGGCTCTGCAGAGTGGAGACCCTGGTGTGAGCGTTGAGGAGAAAAATGCCTTGTGCGGCCCGTTACCGTGGGCAGTGTGGGGAGAAGGGAGGAAGAAGGCGGCTCCTGCCAATGGGAGTGAACGTGGCAGGGGCGACAGGGCCCCTCATGGACACCGATGGGCGCCTGTGAGTCCTGCCCGGCCTTGGAGGAGGGGGAGTGTCAGGGACTGGCCTGGACCTACCCGAGGAGAAACGGACTTTATACTAGGAAACCTGTTCACTCTAGAGGTTAAGTGAATTTCTCATCACTCAGTGAAAAGTTAGATCTGTGTCTTTCTAGTTCCTTTCCTGTGTATTTCTCCCAGAACCAATTTGGTCCCTGCTTAGCACACTCATTTCTCATTTTCCTTTTAAAATGTAAACATTTTCTCCACCTTTTCTTTGCCACATCATTTATGGGATCTTAGTTCCCCAACCACACATTGAACTCAGCCCTTGGCAGTGAGAGTGTGGAGCCCTAACCACTGATTCGGTACAGTTCAGTCGCTCGGTCGTCTCTGAGTCTTTTCCATCCCATGGACTGCAGCACCCCAGGCTTCCCTGTCCATCACCGACTCCCAGAGTTTCCTCAAACTCATGTCCATCGAGTCCATGATGCCATCTAGCCATCCCACCCAGACTCCTTCTACTCCTACCTTCACTCTTTCCCAGAATCAGGATCTCCAATGAATATTCAGTGTTGATTTCCTTATGATTGACTTGTTTGATCTCCTTGCAGTCCAAGGGACATCAGCTCCCAGAGCTTGCTCAAACTTCTGTCCATCGAATCGGTGATGCCATTCAACCTTCTCATCCTCTGTCGTCCCTTTCTCCTCTTGCCTTCAGACTTTCCCAGCATCAGGGTCTTTTTCAGTGAGTCAGTTCTTCACATCACATGGCCAAAGTATTGGATCTTTAGCTTCAGCATCAGTCCTTCCAATGAATATTCAGGACTGATTTCCTTTAGGATTGACTGGTTTGATCTCCTTGAAGTCCAAGGGACTCTCAAGAGTCTTCTCCAACACCACAGTTCAAAAGCATCAATACTTTGGTGCTCAGCCTGCTTCATGGTCCAACTCTCACATCCATACATGACTACTGGAAAAACCATAGCCTTGACCATATGGACCTTTGTTGGCAAAGTGATGTCTCTGCTTTTTAATATGCTGTCTAGGTTGATCATAGCTTTTCTTCCAAGGAGCAAGCATCTTGTAGTTTCATGGCTGCAGTCATTTTGGATCCCAAGAAAATAAAGTCTGTCACTGTTTCCATTGTTTCCCCATCTGTTTGCCATGAAGTGTTGTGACTGGAGCCATAGTCTTCATTTTTTGAATGTTGAGTTTTAAGCCAGCTTTTTCACTCTCCTCTTTCACTTTCATCAAGAAGCTCTTTAGTTCCTCTTTGCTTTCTGCCATAAGGGTGATAATCATCTGCATATCTGAGGTTATTGATATTTCTCCTGGCAATCTTGATTCCAGCTTGTGCTTCATCCAGTCCAGCATTTTGCATGATGGACTCTGCGTATAAGTTAAATAAGCAGGGTGACAATATACAGTCTTGACATATCCCAATTTTGAACCAGTTCATTTTTCCATATCCGGTTCTGAAAGGTTGTTGCTGAACCCACTAAAAGAATGCCGGGATTCTTGGCCTTCAGAGAATAATTCAATCCAGGGCCAGAGACGAGGCTTGATCGCTCAGAGCTTTTGTGCAATAGAGTTTATCAAAGTATAAAAGGGATAAAGAAAGCTTCTGACATATACATCAGAAGTGGGCAGGAAGAGTACCCCCTTGCTAGCGTTAGCAGTGGAGTTATATACTCTCAAGTTAGTTATTACAGTGAATCAAAAGAATATCTGAAGGTTGTAAAGACCTCACCAGACCCACTCCCATAATTTACATTTTAAGATACAGGATTAGCTAGAAGGTTTTTTTCCAGAGACTGTCCTCAAGCAGAATACATTGTTGTTATATAATCCTAAGGAACGTAGTAGGGAAAAAAGTTTGTCCTTTCTTCCTCCTTGTGAATTCCAGACCCCTCTCAACCTTGGGGACCCCTAGACTTCTTATCAACCTGCCTAGGAAATGACTCTCTCAGTTCTAACTGTTGCTTCTTGACCTGCATACAGATTTCTCAGGAGGCAGGTAAGGTGATCTGGTATTCCCATCTCTTTGAAAATTTTCCGCAGTTTGTTTTGATCCACACAGTCAAAAACTTCAGGGTAGTCAGTGAAGCAGATGTAGCTGTTTTCCTGGAAATCCCCTTGCTTTCTCTGTGATTCAGCGGATGTTGGCATTTGATCTGTGGTTCCTCTGCCTTTTCTAAATCCAGCTTGAACATCTGAAACTTGTTGGTTTACGTACTGCAGAAGCCTGGCTTGGAGAACTTTGAGCATTACTTTGCTAGCGTGTGTGATGAGTGCAATTGTGCGGTAGTTTGAGCATTCTTTGGCATTGCCTTTCTTTGGGATTGGAATGAAAACTGACCTTTTCCAGTCCTGTGGCCACTGCTAAGTTTTCCAAATTTGCTGGCATATTGAGTGGCCCACTTTCACAGCATCATGTTTTAGGATTTGAAATAGCTCAGCTGGAATTCCATCACCTCCACGAGGTTTGTTTGTAGTGATGCTTTCTAAGGCCCACTTGACTTCACATTCCAGGATGTCTGGCTCTTGGTGAGTGATCACACCATCACGATTATCTGGGTCGTGAAGATCTTTTTTTACAGTTCTTCCATGTATTCTTGCCACCTCTTCTTCATATCTTCTGCTTCTGTTGGGTCCATACTGTTTCTGTCCTTTATCGTGCCCATCTTTGCATGATATGTTCCCGTGATGTCTCTTAATTCTCTTGAAGAGATCTCTAGTCTTTCCCATTCCATTGTTTTCCTCTATTTCTTTGCATCGATCACTTAGGAAGGCTTTCTTTGCTATTCTTTGGAACTCTGTGTTCAAGTGGGTATATCTTTCCTTTTCTCCTTTGCCTTTTGCTTCTCTTCTTTTCTCAGCAATTTGTAAGGCCTCCTCAGACAATCATTTTGCCTGGACTGTCAGGGAATTCCCTTTCTGCCTGTTAACATGAACGTGTGTGTGTGTGTGTGCAGTTGCTCAGTTGTGTCCAACTCTTTGCGGGCCTCGTGTACTATAGCCTGCCAGGCAAGAGTATTGGAGCAGGTTGCCATTTTCTGCTCCAGGGCATTTTGCTGACACATGGATCGAACCTGCATCTCTTTGGCAAGTGGGTTCTTTACCACTAGCGCCACCTGGGAAGCCCAAAATGAAAGCTTGTGTTATTTTTTATGGCTACATAGTTTGTTGTGGGATGTGCCATCCTTGTCCCTATGGATGGATATTTAGGTTTTCCTAGTGTCTCACTCAAAAAAGGATGCTATGATGAACATCTTTGAGGCCAGATCTATCTGCACACCAGGAATGAATTTCACAAGTAGACCACTGGGTCAGCGTGTGGATGTTTTTTAGGGACTGATGAGTGTGACCAGTCTGCTTCCCAGGAGGTATGTGGTTCTGAGCTCAGTGGATGAGGGTCCCCACAACTCCCATCTCAACTGGCCTTTGGCATCCTCTGGAATCAAAACCTTTGCAGGATCTTCTTACCTACTGACTGGGTCACAGGGATTGGAGTGGCAGCCCTTTCTTGTTTCTTGTTTCAGCTGGCAAAACTCAAGGCTCAGAAGCTGCTGCACCCCCCAGAAAGAAGAGGAAGAAAGCACAGAAGAAGTCCCGGGAGCGGGAGAAGAAGACTGCAAAGCCGAAGGCCCAGGCCCCTGCGGAGGAGTCTGAGGCCAGGAAGCCAGAGGCAGCCAAGGAGGAGGAGGAAGCTGCCAGCTCCACCAGGGCCCGAGCGGGTGAGGGGGCAGGCAGGCAGGCGGGGCCCCTTGGGATCTGGGATAGGTGTGAATGTGGACCTCTCTGGTCAGAGCCACATGATCAGGTACCCTGGGATGGTGTGAGACCTCGCAGAGGACAGATCACAGGGCCTCTGGGTGCTTGGGAAGCTCAGGAAGGGCACAGAAGTCCAGGCCGTATGGTAACTGGGGAGGGGCATGGCCGTGTCCTTGGAGATACTGAGCGGCCTGGCATGCTGAGCTTCACTGCCCTCAAGTCTCTGAAGTGATGTTGTGAGAGCTGGCTCTGGGTGAGGGTGGGTGCCACAGGGGTTGAACCCAGAGGTGGGTTTGGCCCGTGCTACACAAGCAAGCCCTACCCCAGAGGCCATCCAGCTTGAGGAGGTGAAGAGGTCACCAGAACTGCCCTGCGGTCCGCCAGGGACCACTGGGTGGGAGTGGGGGGGCCACACATGGAGACTCAGGCTTTGAATTGGGCCCCTGGGGGAGGACAGAAAGGTCGGCGGTGGGCTCTCCTTTTGGACTTCTGATCCTCCTCTGCAGGTGGCCCGGCCACAGAGCCTGACTCTGTATTTGCCTTGGACGTTCTCCGGCAGCGCCTACATGAGAAGATCCAGGAGGCACGGGGCCAGGTCAGGGTGGGGGGGGCAGGCGGGGGTGTCTGGGTGCTGCAGGGTTTTTCCCACTGCGCCAGGAGGGGGAGACACCCTGGCACTCTCCAAGGCTGGCTCCCTGCTGTGCCGGCGTGGCTGGCCTGAGGGGGGTCTCGGCGGCTCTGCTCTGCGGGGGCCCGGGTGCCGTTCTCGTCGTCTGTTGTGGGGGTGCAGGCTAAGCCCGCATGTTGAGCTGCTGGCTCTCTGCTGCTGCGGTGTTTGAGAGAGGCTTGGGCTTCTCCCTCAGCAGCCCTTGCTGGGCGAACGTTCCTTCTATGTCCTGACGGCCTGGCGGCCCCTGAGGTAAGCCAGGGCCTGAGATGAGGTGACCTGCCCGAGGGGACCTCCTTGGGACTGACCCTCCAGGACGTGGACCAGCCTTAGTGCCGAGTGCTGAATGGGGTCGCCTCGCACTCCTTTCCCTGGGGACCTCCCCAGGCCTCTCGTCCCTGCCTCACTGCGGCTGTCCAGAGCGCTCTTGTCTGCCTGGCAGAGCTCAGAGTGGTGCCGGGGTCTGCACAGGCAATGCCGCCTTGTCCTGACCGAACCTCACGATCTAGGGGTGGCGGTGCCTTCAGCCCCCTGCCGTTACCCCATCTGACAGGACGGAGAACAGTGTGTCCCTTGTTGGGTCATTGGGTAGACTTGGCAGCCCCCTTTAGGGGAAGCGCCCTGGCATGTGGTCTGTGCCTGGAATCCAGAAGGTGTGGTTCTCAAGGGGTCCCCTCGTCCTTGTTTCGGGTGCCCTCTGGGGCCAGGTCCTCTGGGGTGGAACACCGCACCCCGCCAGCCCTTGTCCTGAGCTGATTGCGCGTGCTGAGCTGGGGGCTGATTATGAGAACCTGATGAGTGAGCGCGGGGTCGCCCCACAGGGCAGCGGCAAGGAGCTGTCTGCCGCCGTTTTGGAGAAAAGACGCCGCAGGAAGCAGGAGCGCGACCGGAAAAAGAGGAAACGCAGGGAGCTGAGAGCGAAGGAGAAGGCGGCTGAGGCACTGGCGGGGGCAGAGGCCGCCGAGCCGGACCCCGAGGTGCCCCGGGAGGAGACGCAGGCCCAGCCCGGGCTGCTCTTCAACAAGGTGAGCGCCGTGCTGCTGGGCCGAGCGCGCGCCCTGCGCTGCTGGCAGGCGCGCGGAAGTGGGCCCCTGAGGCAGGCGGGGAGCGGCCCTCAGCTCGCGTCTCCCTCTTCCCCGAGGTGGAGGTGACCGAGGAGGAGCCGGCCAGCAAGGCCCAGCGCCGGAAGGAGAAGAGGCAGAAGCTGAAGGGGAACCTGACGCCGCTGACGGGCAGGAACTACCGGCAGCTGCTGGAGCGCCTGCAGGCGCGGCAGGCCCGGCTGGAGGAGCTGCGGGACAGGGACGCCGGGCAGGCCCGCCAGCTCGAGGCCAAGATGCGCTGGACCAACCTGCTGTACAAGGCCGAGGGAGTGCGCATCCGCGACGACGAGCGCCTGCTGCAGGAGGCCCTGAAGCGCAAGGAGAAGCGGCGCGCGCAGCGCCAGCGCGCCTGGGAGAAGCGCACGGCGCACGTGGTGGGCAAGATGCAGCAGCGGCAGGACCGGCGGCGGCAGAACCTGCGCAAGAAGAAGGCGGCCAAGGCCGAGCGGCGCCTGGAGAAGGCCCGCAAGAAGGGCCGCATCCTGCCCCAAGACCTGGAGCGCGCCGGCCTGGCCTGAGGCGTCGACTGCCCGACCCCCGTCCCCGGCGGTGCAGGCGGGAGGTGGGCTCTGCCATGTGCCCCTCGCCGGCTTGCCCGGGGTCAGGCCCCCGTGTGGAAGAGCCTTCAGATCCGGGGAAGGGGGTGAGCCAGGTCCAGCTCCAGCCTCTTAGTAGACCAGAGGCTCCCTGCAGCCTGTGGGGTAGAGGACCAGGGAGCCGTGAGGGGGGAGTGGGCCTCTAGGGAGGGCTTTGCTGGCCACCTCTTCCTCTCATTTTCACAGGAACAGGAAGGGAATGGCCTTTGTGACTGCGGTGGTAGCCCCAGGCTCACTTGGAAAGGGTGAAAAGCAGCTCCTGCAGCTGCAGCTGAAGTGGAGTTGATGGGCTTGGTAATGGAGAAGGCAGGGGTCCTCAGGCCGCCTGTAACTGAGTTACACCGAGTTGATGTGTAAAGTGGGTAAAGGGTAGAATCTAAGGTGAAGATGGGCATTAAAAATTCTAACTACTAAAAGAAACAGCGTTATTGGAGTAGGAGGGGAGAGAAAATGGAGCCGGATGGGCAGTGTCAATCTGGGGTGGGGGGAGAGAAGGTGAAACCTGGAGACCTGCGTGGGGCGGATGGAGGTACACAGTGACAGGTAAGTCCAAGCCCTTAGGCAGTCAGTGAGAGCACGCAGGTGAATTGTATGGTTTGTGGATTGCATTTCAGGAAGACTGTTAGTAAAATTCTTTAGACTACATTGCAGTTAAGAAACAGATGGTGACCAAAATGAAACTGGCATGGCTGTGTCATCAGATGATGATGTGTTATTAGAATTTAGAAGGTGCTGCTAGAGAGAAAAGATGTCACTGGATAGTGAAGTGGGCTCAGATCACCAGGAAGGCAAAGCAGCCTTGCCCCAGAGACGGATTGAGGTCTGTCTTAACAGGCTGACAGCTGCAAGGAGAAGCCGGTTCACGTACCCGGGTGGGAGGGGTTTAGCATCTGCACTAGGGACCGACGATCACGTAGACAAAATCAGACGGCTACGGAAGATTCGGATGGAAGCGTTTGTCAGCTCCGTCTAATGGACACAGAGACCAGTGTATCTAAAAACAGTGTACTGGGATTCCCCTGGTGGCCCAGTGGTTCAGCTCAGTTCAGTCGCTCAGTCGTATCCGACTCCGCAGCCCCATGGACTGCAGCACACCAGGCTTTCCTGTTCCATCACCAGCTCCTGGAGCTCGCTCAAACTCCTGTCCATCACGTTGGTGACGGACTCTGTTCCAATGCAGGGGTGTAGGGTCAATCCCTGGTTGGGAAACTTAAGATCCCATAAGAACTAAAATAATTTCTTAATTTTTAAGAAATTAAAAATTTTTTAAAATACCTCAAGCACACATGGAACAGTGGTGAAAATTGACCATCACCTAGTCCACAAAGCAAGTCATATCTCAAAGCTTTGGCATCATAGAAAGTGTGTTATTGGGCCATAAAACAGTTCTAAAATTTCAGAGGTAACTATTAAAGTTACATGCTTGGAAATTTAAAAACATACTTCTAAATTACCTGTCCAAGAATCCTCATACATGTGAGAGACTGTTTAGGATTGGAAGATAATGGAAGTGGCGTGCATTAAAATTTGTGGGCCACAGCTGAGGCAGTGTGAAAAGTACTTTATAGCCGTAAAGCTGTGCTGATATGTATCCTTGGTTACAAGTGTTAGGAAGTATTTCCATCATGCAGCACAATTTCCTGCCTGACTTAGAGCCTCATTCCTGGGTTCTATTGACCCACTCTGCCCCTGGCAGTTGCTCCCGAATTAATGTCCATACGTTGCAGTCAGGAGAGTTGGGAGAGTATAACCCCCGTGGAGGCCGCAGGAGCGTCTCACAAGGCCTGCTGGATGTGTGTCATTGGGTATAGTGCTTCTCCCCCTAAGCCTGGGAGGCCAGGAAGCATGCCCCTCCGATCTAGAGTGCTTCCGTGGCCTTAGTTTCATGTAGCTGGTGTGCGAAGCGAGCAAATGGTGCATTTTGGCGGCAGGTCACATTGGAAGCAGCCCTGGACAATGGGAGTTAGAGGGAAGAAAGGGTGAGGAAGTATGGGCATTTGCTGGTGGAGACCGTCTGTGTCCAGGTATACACAGTGCTGCAGCTGCCCCGGGCTGGGCCACCCGCACGCCTCCCTGACCCAGGGTGGGGGGGCTGACGGTGCACAGAAGCAAGGGTGTGCCACACAGGATGTGGGGCAGCAAGCGTCTCACTTGCAGGGAAGAGCGCATCACTGGCTGAGCCTAGGAAGCCTGATGCCTACTCCCTGGGTGCTGTGTGCCTCGAGAGCAGAAAGGGAAATGCAGAATAAGGAGAAAACTTCCAACTGGCTTCATGTCTCACGTTTTCAGAACCAAATGGCAGGAGTCTCCAGGTCGGAAGGCCCCCTTCCTGGTCTGTCCAGTGGGTTGGATAAAAATAGCCCTAACCAGGACGTGTTCATGGACTGTGGTTCACCAGGAACTGGGGTTCGAACTGTCCGGCAAAGACAGGGTGGTCTCAGCCCCCGGCCCGCTTTGGGGGATGCTGGGAAGAAGACTCCCAGCCAGCCTTCCCTTCTACTTGGCTCCAGGGCTTGAGTGGACTCAAGGTTAGAGATTCAGCCAGGGGCTATAGACAATGGGATGGCTCGAGTGAAGCATCTGTTCACCAGACCTGCCGTCCAGGTGCGGAGGGCAGCGAGCTGTCTCCAGACCCCGCGGGCTGGCTCGCTTGGGTCACTTCACTGCACTAGTTTGGCCAGCGGTTGAGGAGCCTCACGCAACGATGTCGCAGTGTGTTCCCTGCTCCCCTCGGATCCCCGGGTCTGCACTGGCCCAGGAGCTTGGTTCTGCCCCTGTATCTCCCACGGCATTCCATCCAGCCTTCAGAGGGCCACTGTGGCGCTTCTCTGGCGCTTTTCCCAGGACCTTGGGAGAGGAGTCGTCTTCTGCAGGCTCCCCGACCTATGAGGTGGATGAGCAGGTAGCCCAGTTAGGACCTTCCAACAAGCCTGCCCCTCTGCTGAGAGTTCTCAGCTCTTGTAAGTTATTCCTAGGGATTTCTGTAAAGTTCACTTAACCTTAGCGTGGACCACTGTGGGTTGCAGGCTTTGGCTGAGCAGCAAAGGAAGTAATGGGATCCTTTCCAGCTCCCTAGCCAGCCCACTAGATCTTACTCTCGAAGGAACCACATCTGAGACCGCACCACTCCTTTCTTGGCCAGCCACCTGTAGAATCAGTTCCTGCACTGTTCCCTGATCTTTTATTTTTTTTCAAACTTTCTGCTTTTTTTTTTTTAAAGGGAGCTCTTCTCCAATTTTTTTTTTAAAAAAAGCAGTTTTATTATTTTTGGCTATGCCGGGCCTCCGTTACTGCCCAGTTCTGGTTTTCTCAGCTCTGGTGAGCGGGGGCTCCTCTAGTGGTGGCACAGGGGCTTTGCTTCAGTGGCATCTCGGAGCACAGGCTCCCAACTGGGAGATGCTGACTTAGTTGCCCTTTGCCACGTGGGATCCTCCCAGATCAGGGCTCAAACCCGTATCTTCTGCACTGGCAGGCAGATTTTCTACCCCTGAGCCACCGGGGAGCCCCTCAAATTCTGACTGACTTTGTAATTGACCACATGGGTCCTGCTGAGGTCTTGCCCCTATGTATCAGTCCAGAGACAAGGTGAGATGGGGGTGAAATGGAGGAGACTGGCTTCACCTTGGAAGTAACTGCCTCGGATGAGAGTTTTTAGATAGGGCAGGACTGATTTCTCGAGGTGGTCCTTGGTAGGTTGGATATGGAGGGTCCCTGAGACAGCAGGGTTGTCCAAATGCCCCCGTTTCAGCCCCCAGGGCTGATGAGCGCTCCAGCTTTCCCATGAGAGATATGGAACTTTGGTTTTCTGTTAATTCAGTCTTGGCAGCTGCAAACTCAGAGATTCTTCTACAAAGTAAGAGAACGTTCCTGATTCTCAGCCATTGTCTTAACCTGAAACTTGAGGACTTTGAGCCTGTCATTGTCTGTTGACTGCCCAGCACCATTAAAGGAGACCTCCCCACCCGCCACCACCTTGAGCAGTCCTTGAGTTTCTCAAGTCTTTCTCATTGTTTTTAAGGTGGTGTCAGCTAGTCTCAAAGCTTGGCCTTCAAAAGATATTTGTCTCTGGTGTCCACATCTCCAGATAAGTTGTTTTGTAGCTGTGCGCCAATATATCCAGGGTCTCATCCCTTGGTACTATCTAGATTACTACCCTCTGCTAAAATCGTAGGCTTCCCAGATGGCACTAGTGGTAAGGAACCCACATGCCAGTGCAGAAGATGTAAGAAATGTGGGTTCAATCCCTGGGTTGGGAAGATCCCCTGCAGGAGGGCATGGCAACCCACTCCGGTATTCTTGGCCTGGAGAATCCCACGGACAGAGGAGCCTGGTGGGCCACAGTCCATAGGGTTGCTAAGAGTCAATACAACAGAAGTGACTTACCATACACAGCTAAAATCCAGCCAGATAACAAATCCCAGATTTTCCCTAATTCGTTCATGACAGGTCATGTTATGTTGCATTCACAAAAGTGCTTTTTGATGAAACCAGTAGTTTAAAGCCATGCTGATAGAATAGAGGAAGGTGTCTTAGCAACTAGGAATAGAGGAAGGTGTCTTCAGCTGGATAAAAGTTTACCAGAAGCGTAAAAATGCCATCATACTTAATACTATCATCAGAGTTTTTTTTGCTAACATCAAGAACAAGGCAAGGATGTTCCTTCTCATAGCTGCTCTTCAATGTCACACTAGAAATCCTAGCACATGCAGTAAGACGAGAAAAATAAAACACGCAGATTGGGAAGGAAGAAGTCAAACTCTTTGCAAATGACATGATCGTGTATATAAACATCCGAAAGACAGCAAAACCTGAGACTAATAAGTGATTATATCAGGACTGCAGGGTACAAAGTAAACATGTGAAAGTCAGCTGCTTTCCTCTATACCAGTAATGAACAAGTGGACTTTGAAATCAGTAATGTATTATCATTTACACTATGTGAAAATTGATACAAGCATACCTCAGATATATCGCAGTTTATTGCAATATCCAGATACTGCAGATAGCCAGACCACCATAATAAAGTGAATATTGCAATCAAGTCACCTTTTTCTTTTGTTTCCCAGGGCATATAAAAGTTATGTTTACACTATATTGTGGTCAGTTATCAAGTGTGCAATAACATTATGTCTAAAAAAATGCACATACCCATACCTTAATTTTGAAAATATTACCGAAAAATGCTAACCATCTGAACCTTCAGTGAGTTGTATTAAAACCAAAGATCACTATAACAAATACAGTAATAGTGTAACGTTTTCTTTCAATATTGTGAGAGTTGCCAAAATAGGACATAGAGACGTGAAGTAAGAAGACGCTGTTGGGGAAATTGTGCTGACAGACTTGCTTGATGCAGGCTTGATGCGGCAACCTTCAATTTTTTAAAAAAGCAGTATCTTCGGATTCAGTGAGGCAAAGTGCAGTAAGAGGAGGTGTGCCTGTAGAGGGGAACCTTGCTGACACGGAGCTGAAAGGACAGAAGCAGCAGCTCTCGCACATACCGCTCAATACAGTGTCCACAGGAGATGGGCCCTGCCTCTCAGGCGGGAATGGTCCCACTGCTGCCGACAGGAGGGAGAGAATCTCTCCTTGCCTGGTGATAGCTCAGTGTCCGGCTCTCACGGCTCAGCTAATGAAAATCCACTACACATCACACCCCAGTTTACTCCAATGAACATTTAATTTTTAGTAGCCCTTTCCAACTTCCCCTTCTGCTCTATAGAAGAGTTTCCTTGCAACTTCCCTGGTGGCCCAGTGGTAAAGAATCTGCCTTGCAATGCAGAGTATGTGGGTTCAAAGGTGGGCCAGGGAACTAAGGTCCCATATGCCATAGGGCACTGGAGTCCACGAGGAAGAACTGCTGAGCCCATGCACCACAACTGGAGCGTCCATGCACTGCGAGGAGAAGGTCCCATGTGCGGCAAAGAAGATCCCACAGGGCTGCAACTGAGACCTCATGCAGCCAGATAATAATAGTAATAAAAAAGCCGCCTTTTCTTTACTGGACTTGCATGTGGTTCGCCATAGTTGCATGTCCTGAATTGCAATTATGTAATGTTCCTGGAGGCCTTTTGGTGGTGGTGGTGGTGGTGAAATAACTGGCTGTATTTTTGCTTTAGGTTAGCAATTAGCTTCCCCAAAATAAGTCTAGCAAACTATATATTTGATCTATATACCAAAACTCTGATGAAAGATACCCAAAGAAGAATTAAATAAATGGAGTGATACTCTATGTTCATGGACAGGGAGACTCGATACTGTCAAGATGTCAGTTCGCCTCAATTTGATCTGCCTGCATTTTCAGCAAGTTAGTTTCTGGGTATTGACAGACTTATTCCAAAGTTTATGTGGAGAGACAAAAGACCCAGAATAGCTGACTCAATATTAAAGGTTCAGAAGGACACAGGTGGAGGAGCGACACTACCTAACTTCAAGACTATAGTAAAGCTACAGTAGTCAAGACAGCATGGTATTGGCAAAAGAGGACCCGGAAATAGACCAATAGACATGTAGTCAACTAACCTTTGAAAAGAGAGTGAAGGAAATATAATGGAGCAAAGACAGTCTTCTGAACAAATGGTGTAGGAAAAACTGGACATCAACCTGCAAACAAATACTCTAGACCTTACACAAAAACTAACTCAAAATGGATCATAGATCTAAATATAAAATGCAAAACTTTAAAACGGAAAGAAAGTAGCAGTAGAAAAGCTAAGTGACCCTGGGTATGGTTACGACTTTTTAGAGACAAAATCAAAGGCATAATCGGAGAAGGCAATGGCACCCCACTTCAGTCCTCTTGCCTGGAAACTCCCATGGACAGAGGAGCCTGGTGGGCTGCAGTCCATGGGGTCTCAAAGAGTCGGACACGACTGAGCGACTTCACTTTCACTTTTCATTCTCATGCTTTGGAGAAGGAAATGGCAACCCACTCCAGTGTTCTTGCCTGGAGAATCTCAGGGACGGAAGAGCCTGGTGGGCTGCCGTCTGTGGGGTCTCACAGAGTCGGACACGACTGAGGTGACTTAGCAGCAGCAGCAGCAGCAGCAAAGGCATGATACAAGAAGTAATGGATATGAATGACTTCATTAAACACTTGTGCTCTGTGGGAAACAACAGCAGGGGAATAAGAAGAGACTTATTCTTCTAAGCCATAGACATAAGACATAGACTAGGAGGAAATATTTGCAAAGGATGCAACTGATAAAGGACCATTATCCAAAATATTGAAAACCAAAACCAAAACCCTCTTAAAAGTCAGCAATCACAAAATGAACGTGATTCAAAATGGGCAAAAGACATGAACAGATAACAGGGAAGAGAGTCAGATGGCAAAGAAGCACATTAAAAGATGCTTAACATAAGTCATTAGAGAAAGGCAAATCAAAACAACAACTAGACATCACTGGCACACCTGTTAGAAATGGCCAAGACACAGAACACTGGCAGCACCGAGTTCTGGCGAGGATGTGGAGCCTCACAAGGTCTTACCACTGCCAGGACGCAGAGCGATGCAGCGGTGCTAAAGAACACTGGGGGGCGCTTTACAAGAGGAAACACGCTCTCACCATGGGACCCCGCAGTCACACTCCTTAGTGTTCACCCAAATAAAGTGAAAATTTATGTTCACACGAAGTCCTGCAGAAGGGTATTTATAACAGCTTTATTTACAATTGCCAAAACTTAGAAGCAATCAAGATGTCCTTCAGAGCAACGTAGATGTCCACTGACAGATGAGTACAGAAAAAAACTGTGGTACATTTTTTAATATACAATGGAATATTACTCAAGTATAAAAAAGAATATATTTGAGTCAACCCTATGAGGTGGATGAACCAAGAGCCTATTACACAGAGTGAAGTAGGTCAGAAGTTCAGCTCAGTCGCTCAGTAGTGTCTGACTCTCTGCGACCCCATGGACTGCAGCACGCCAGGCTTCCCTGTTTATCACCAACTCCCTGAGCTTGCTCAAACTCATGTCCATTGAGTCGGTGATGCCATCCAACCATCTCATCCTCTGTCAGCCCCTTCTCCTCTTGCCTTCAATCTTTCCCAGCATCAGGGTCTTTTCCAATGAATCAGTTCTTCACATTAGGTGGCCAAAGTTTTGGAGTTTCAGCTTCAGCATCAGTCCTTCTAATGAATACTCAGGACTCATTTCCTTTAGGATGGACTGGTTTGATCTCCTTGCAGTCCAAGGGACTCTCAAGAGTCTTCTCCAACACCACAGTTCAAAAACATCAGTTCTTTGGCAGTCAGCTTTCTTTATAGTCCAACTCACATCCATACATGACTACTGGAAAAACCATAGCTTTGAGCAGATGGACCTTTGTTGGCAAAATAATGTCTCCACTTTTGAATATGCTGTCTAGGTTGGTCATAGCTTTTCTTCCAAGGAGCAAGCGTCTTTTAATTTCATGGCTGCAGTCACCATCTGTGGGGATTTTGGAGCCCCCAAAATAGTCTCTCACTGTTTCCCCATCTACTTGCTGTGAAGTGATGGGGCCAGATGCCAAGATCTTAGTTTTCTGAATGTTGAGTTTTAAGCTGACTTTTTCACTCTCCTCTTTCACTCTCAGCAAGAGGCTCTTTAGTTCTTCACTTTCTGCCATAAGGGTAGTGTCATCTGCGTATCTGAGGTATTGATATTTCTCCTGGCAATCTTGATTCCAGCCTGTGCTTCATCCAGCCTGGCATTTTGCATGGTGTACTCTGCAAAAGTTAAATAAGTTAAATAAGTAGGGTGACAATATACAGCCTTGAGATACTCCTTTCCTGATTTGGAACCAGTCTGTTGTTCCACTTCTGGTTCTAACTGTTGCTTCTTGACCTGCATACAGGTTTCTCAGGAGGCAGGTAAGGTGGTCTGATAGTCCCACCTCTTTAAGAATTTTCCACAGTTTGTTATGATTCACACAGCTATCCATACACAACTACAAAAAAGAATGTACTCAAGTCAGTCCTAATGAGGTAGATGAACCTAGAGCCTGTTGTACAGAGTGAAGTAAGTCAGAAAGAGAAAGACAGATACTGTATATTAACACACTTGTGTGGAATCTAGAAAGACGGTACTGATGACCCTATTTGCAGGATAGCAGTGGAAATGCAGACATAGCGAGCAGACTTGTGGGCACAGTAGGGGAAGGAGAGGGTGGGATGAACTGATACAGTAGTATGGAAACATATACATTACCGTATGTAAAATAGAGAGCAAGTGGGGGGTTGCTGTGTGACCTGGGAGGTCAACCTGATGCCCTGTGACAACCTAGAGGGGCGGAATGGGGAGGGAGGTGGGAGGCGTGTTCACGGGGGAGGGGACACGTGTATACCTGTGACTGGTTCGTGCTGATGCATGGCAGAAACCAACACAATACTGGGAAGCAATTATCCTCAAGAAAAAGAGAAAGATGTCCTTCAAGAGGCCAATGGATAAATAAAGGTTGGTCCAGTCAGACCAACATAAATACATAGTACTAAGTGAAAGAACCCAATCTGGAAAGGCTACAAACTGAATGATTCCAACTATTTATAACATTCTGGAAAAGGCAAAACTATGCAGACAGTAGAAAGATCAGTGGTTGCCCGGGACTAAGGGGGGATGGAGGGATGAAAAGGCAGAGCACAGAGGATGTTTAGGGCAGTGGAACAGTTCTGTACGATACTGTAATGTGGGTACATGCCATTATACATTTGTCAAAACCATAGGGTGTGCAGGGGCTCCCCTGGGGGCTCAGATGGTAAAGAAGCCACCTGCAATGTGTGAGACCAGGGTTCGATCCCTGGGTCAGGAAGATCCCCTGGAGAGGGGAATGGATACCCACCCCAGTGTTCTTGGCTGGAGAATTCCATGGGCAGAGGAGCCTGGCGGGCTACAGTCCTTGGGGTCACAAAGAGTCGGACACGACTGGGTGACTGACGCTTTCACTTTTGAAGAAGGGGCAGCACCAAGATGAATCGTAATGTAAACTGGACCTTGGGTGATGGTGACATGTCAGTGTAGGTTCACTGACCACCATCTGTGGTGCAGATGTCAGTGGTGGGGGAGGCTGTGTGTGTGGAGACAAGAGGTTTTATGGGAACTGTTTGTACTTTCCACTCAATTTTGCCGTGAACCTAAAACTGCTCTTAAAAAAAATACTAATTTAGGGACTGCCCTGGCAGTCCAGTGGTTAAGACTTCAGGCCTCCAAAGGGGCATGGTTCCATTCCCTGGTCAGTGAACTAAGGTCGCATGTACTGCTTGCCACGGCCAAAGATGTAGTAACAGTTAAGTTTATTAGCTGAAAAAACAGTGATCATTGAAGCGGAACGCTCTTCCCTGGAGCTGTGATGTGTCACTCCTGGTCACACGTCACTGCCCAGAGCAAGTCGCATGGCTACAACCCTTCCCAGGGCCGGGAAAGAGAGAGCAAGGATGTTCTTAAGAGCCCTAATGCCTCCTGAGCAAATGTCACCTGCTGCCACTCTTGGCACAAATTTTTATGTCAATCAGGACTCTTAGACGCAATTAATTTAATTGCATTAATTAATTTAAGCAGAAAGGGGATTTATTAAAAAGATATTAGGGCACGTCCAACTTGAAGACTCCTCTATTCTTTCAGAAAGTACCACAGAGCAACTCAGAGATTAAAAAGAAAAAACCAGAAACCACCTCCTACGGGTAACTAAAGGTGTATTTAGTATCCTGGACCATAAAGAAGTGGGCAGGGTGTACAAAATAGCAGAGATGCATCAGGAGAGCCAAATGAAAGGGAGAGGGGTTGTGCCTGGCTCCAGATCTCTGGAAGCATTGGCGAGTCCCCTTCTCCAAGGTGCAAACACAAAATCCGGCTCTAGCAATGAGGATGGCGTGGGCAATGTGGCGGTCAAGAGCCCGCATGGAGGTTTGCTTCCGGGAGGCAGAGGAGGGGCACTGGACGGAGACCTACATGATAAGGTTTATTTGCAGGGCTGACTGTGTGGGAGGCTGGGATCAGAGAGATGATGCACTGGGAACAGCCTTAAAGCTTCTTTTTCTCTCTGACTCAGGGATGTAAAAGCTAAAGGAACTTACACATTAAGGAAATCCTTATTGCTCTTAATTATGATCCTGTTCCCTCCCACAATGACACTAGTGCAGGTATCTGTGCCAGGAAATACCTTATTTGTGGATGAGTTTTAAAATGGGGAATAGCAGAGGAAATATGTAATAAGATTACAGGATGAAAAAGGAAAGAAGAGGTGAAACTTGTGGGAAATAAAGAAGCTGTACCCCACCCCCCAAATTATAGAACATAAGGCGTTTTGTCTGATATTTCTCCATGAATTTTCAAACAATGAAGTAATCGCCTCCTTAAAGCACAAAGCAGAAAAACATGAGCTTATGGAGGAAATAGTCACCAGAAGTGTTGACTTAAAAATCTCACTTAAAAATCTAAGTGAGACAAACTCAGAGAGAATGGAGAAAAGAAATCATCACAGAAATTAACTAAAATTAGAATTAGCATATGAAAGGATGACTGGCTGTGTTCTGTTAGTTGCTCAGTTGTGTCTGACTCTGCCCACCAGGCTCCTCTGTCCATGGAATTCTCCAGGCAAGAATACTGGAGTGTGTAGCCATTCTCTTCTCCAGAGGATCTTCCTGACCCAGAGGGAGAACCTGGGTCTCCCGCATCGCAGGCAGATTCTTTACCATCTGAGCCACCAGGGAAGCCCATATGAAAGAATCAGTTCAGTTCAGTCGCTCAGTCGTGTCTGACTCTTTGCAACCCCATGGACCACAGCACACCAGGCCTCCCTGTCCAGCACCAACTCCTGGAGTCCACCCAAACCCATGTCCATTGACTCGGTGATGCCATCCAGCCATCTCATCCTCTGTCATCCCCTCCTCCTCCTGCCCTCAATCTTTCCCAGCATCAAGGTCTTTTCCATTGAGTCAGCTCTTCACATCAGGTGGCCAAAGTATTGGAGTTTCAGCTCCAGCATCAGTCCTTCCAATGAACACCCAGGACTGATCTCCTTTAGGATGGACTGGTTGGATGTCCTTGCAGTCCAAGGGACTCTCAAGAGTCTTCTCCAACACCACAGTTCAAAAGCATCAATTCTTCTGCACTCAGCTTTCTTTATAGTCCAACTCTCACATCCATACATGACCACTGGAAAAACAGCCTTGACTAGACAGACTTTTGTTGACAAAGTAATGTCTCTGCTTTTCAATATGCTGTCTAGGTTGGTCATAACCTTCCTTCCAAGGAGTAAGCCTCTTTTAATTTCATGGCTGCAATCACCATCTGCAGTTCATGGTTCACGTATTGCTGAGGCCTGGCTTGGACAATTTTAAGCATTACTTTGCTAGCGTGTGAGATGAGTGCAATTGTGCAGTAGTTCGAGCATTCTTTGGCATTGCCTTTCTTTGGGATTAGAATGAAAACTGAACTTTTCCAGTCCTGTGGCCACTGCTGAATTTTCCATATTTGCTGGCATATTGAGTGCAGCACTTTCACAGCATCATCTTTCAGGATTTGAAATAGCTCAACTGGAATTCCATCACCTCCACTAGCTTTGTTTGTAGTGAAGCTTCCTAAGGCCCACTTGACTTCACATTCCAGGATGTCTGGCTCTAGGTGAGTGATCACACCATCATGATTATCTGGGTTGTGAAGATCTTTTTTGGACAATTCTTCTGTGTGTTCTTGCCACCTCTTCTTAATATCTTCTGCTTCTGTTAGGTCCCTACCATTTCTGTCCTTTATTGAGAGCATCTTTGCATGAAATGTTCCCTTGGTATCCCTAATTTTCTTGAAGAGATCTCTAGTCTTCCTCATTCTATTTA
Source organism: Antilocapra americana (assembly GCA_007570785.1). Classification (NCBI taxonomy): domain Eukaryota; kingdom Metazoa; phylum Chordata; class Mammalia; order Artiodactyla; family Antilocapridae; genus Antilocapra; species Antilocapra americana. The sequence continues at coordinate 9,995,856 of ML660779.1, read as the reverse complement.
TTTCCTCTATTTCCTTGCATTGCTCGCTGAGGAAGGCTTTCTTGTCTCTCCCTGCTATTCTTTGGAACTCTGCATTCAGATGGGAATATCTTTCCTTTTTTCCTTTGCTTTTCACTTCCCTTCTTTTCACAGCTATTTGTAAGGCCTCCTCAGACAGCCATTTTGCTTTTTTGCATTTCTTTTTCTTGGGGATGGTCTTGATTCCTGTCTCCTGGACTATGTCACGAGCCTCCAACTATAGTTCATCAGGCACTCTGTCTATCAGATCTAACCCCTTAAATCTATTTCTCACGTCCACGGTATAGTCCTAATGGATTTGATTTAGGTCATACCTGAATGGTCTAGTGGTTTTCTCTACTTTCTTCAATTTCAGTCTGAATTTGGCAACAAGGAGTTCATGATCTGAGCCACAGTTAGCTCCTGGTCTTGTTTTTGCTCATTGTATAGAGCTTCTCCATCTTTGGCTCCAAAGAATACAATCTGATTTTGGTGTCGACCATCTGGTGATGTCCATGTGTAGAGTCTTCTCTTGTGTTGTTGGAAGAAGGTGTTTGCTATGAATGGTGTGTCCTCTTGGCAAAACTCTATTAGCCTTTGCCCTGCTTCATTCTGTACTCTAAGGCTAAATTTGCCTGTAACTCCAGGTGTTTCTTGACTTCCTACTTTTGCATTCCAGTCCTCCATAGTTAAAAGGATATATTTTTTGGGTGTTAGTTCTAGAAGTTCTTGTAGGTCTTCATAGAACTGTTCAACTTGAGCTTCTTCAGCATTACTGGTCGGGGCATAAACTTGAATTACCATAACATTGAATGGTTTGCCTTGGAAACGAAAAGAGATCATTTTGTGATTTTCGAGAGTGCATCCAAGTACTGTATTTTCGGACTCTTTTGTTTATCGTGATGGCTAGTCCATTTATTCTAAGGGATTCCTGCCCACAGTAGTAGATATAATGGTCATCTGAGTTAAACTCATCCATCCCAGTCCAGCTCGATGATTCCTAGAATGTCAGTGTTCACTCCTGTCATCTTCTATTTGACCACTTCCAATTTGCCTTGATTCATGGACCTAACACTCCAGGTTTGTATGCAATATCGCTCTTTAGAGCATCAGACTTTGGTTCTATCACCAGTCCCATTCACAACTGGGTGGTGTTTTTGCTTTAGCCCCATCCCTTCATTCTTTCTGGAGTTATTTCTCCACTGATCTCCAGTAGCATATTGGGCACCTACTGACCTGGGGAGTTCATCTTTCAGCGTCCTATCTTTTTGCCTTTTCATACTGTTCATGGGGTTCTCAAGGCAGGAACACTGTAAGAGACACAGAAAAAAAAAAGCCATGATTATAGGGGTCCCAGAAGAAGAAGACAGAGAGAAAGGGGCCAAGAGCATATTTGAAGACAGAATATCTGGAAATTCCCCTAACCTGGGAATGGAAGCAGACATCCAGTCCATGAAGTAAAGACACTCTCAAAGGGAATCAACCCAAAGAGGATCACACCAATACACACAGTAATTAAAAGGGCAAAGATTAAAGATAAGGAGAGAATATCATAATCAGCAAGGGAAAAGTAACGTACAAGGCAACTCCCATTAGGGTAACTTCTCAGCAGAAACTCTGTAAGCCGAAAGAGAGTGAGTGGCTTGATATACTTAAAGTGATGAAAAGGAAAAACCTACAACCAAGCTTTTATTCAGGAAGGCTTTTATTCACATTTCATGGAAAGATGGAAAGTTTTACAGACAAAAGCTGAAAGAGGTCAGCACCACCAAACCAGCTTTACAAAAAGTGTTAAAGGAACTTCTCCAATTTGAAAAGAGAAGGCCACAGCTAAAGCTCCTTGGTAAAGGCAAACATATGTCAATGATAGTAGGAAGGTTAAAAGACAAAAGTAGTAAAGTCATCTATGTCCAAAATAAATAGTTAAGGGATACACACACACACACAAAAGATGTCCAAAACTAAATGCTGAGGGTGGGTGCAGTAAAAATGAAGGGATGTTAAAATGCTAGTAAGGTTATGTTCAAAATCCTCCAAGCTAGGCTTCAGCAGTATGTGAACCGAGAACTTCCAGATGTTCAACTGGTTTAGAAAAGGCAGAGGAACCAGAGATCAAATTGCCAACATCTGTTGGATCATCGAAAAGCAAAGGTATTTCCAGGAAAACACTTCTGCTTCACTGACTACACAAAAGCCTTTGACTGTGTGGATCACAACAAACTGGAAAATTCTCAAAGAGGTGGGAATACCAGACCACCTTACCTGCCTCCTGAGAAACCTGTGTGCAGAACAAGAAGCAACAGTTAGAACTGGATATGGAACAACAGACTGGTTCCAAATTGGGAAAGGAGTACATCAAAGCTGTAATTGGAACCCAGCCTGTTTAACTTAAATGCAGAGTACATCATGCAAAATGTCGGGCTGGACCACTCACAAGCTGGAATCAAGATTTCCAGGAGAAATCAGCAACCTCAGACATGCAGATGATACCACTCTAATGGCAAAAAGCAAACAGGAACTAAGGAGCTTCTTGATGAGGGTGAAAGAGGAGAGTGAAAAACCTGACTTAAAACTCAGCATTCAAAACTAAGATCATGGCATCCACCCCCATCAATTCACGGCAAATAGAAGGGGAAAACATGGGAGCAGTGATGGATTTTCTTCTCTTGGGCTCCAAAATCACCAAGAGAGTGACTGCAGCCGTGAAATTAAAAGATGCTTGCTCCTTGGAAGAAAAGCTATGACAAACCTAGACTGTGTATTAAAAAACAGAGACGTCACTTTGCCAACAAAGTCTATACATGCAAAGCTATGGTCTTTCCAGTAGTCATATACAGATATGAGGGTTGGATCACAAAGAAGGCTGAGCCCTGATGCTTTTGAACCTGAAGCTTCAAAGATTGATGTTTTTGAACTGTGATGTTGAGCATCTCTTGGACTGAAAGGAGATCCAACAAGTCCATCCTAAAGGAAATCAGTCCTGAATATTTGTTGGAAGGACTGATGCTGAAGCTGAACCTCCAATAGTTTGGCCACCTGATGTGAAGAGCTGACTCATTGGAAAAGACCCTGATGCTGAGAAAGATTGAGGGCAGGAGGAGGAGGGGACGACAGAGGATGAGATGTTTGGATGGCATCACCGACTCAATGGACATGAGTTTGAGCAAACTCTGAAGTGAAGGACAGGGGAGCCTGGTGTGCTGCAGTCCATGGGGCACAAAAAATTGGACAGGACTTAGTGACTGAATAACAACAGCAACAACAAATGTATGTATATGTATATGTATATATGTGTGTATATATATGTATATGGGGGAATGTAGTAAATAACTGTGGAATATCTTTTTATGGTGGCATGTTGATGAGATTACAGAATGGCGAAGTAGGACGTGCTCTCATCTTCACCTGTAAGAATTCCAAAATTACAACTCGCTGCTGAGCAACCATTGACAGGAGAATGTTGGATCCTACCAAAAAATGATATCCCATGTCCAAGAGCAAAGGAGAAGCCCCAGCAAGACAGTAAGAGGGGCGAAATCGCATTTAGAATCAAACCCCATGCCCGCCAGACACTTGGAGGGCTCAGACAAACCGTGTGCACACCAGGACCCCACAGAGACAGCCAGAGCTGTGTCTGAGTGTCTCCTGTGGGGGTACAGGTCAGCAGTGGACTGCCACTGGGGCAGGGGCTCTGGGTGCAGCAGATCTGGGTATGCCATAAGCCCTCTTGGAAGTGGTTGCCATCAACACCGCCATAAAGCCATCAGAACTTACACAGGACTGGGGAAACAGACCCTTGGAGGGCACAAACAGAACCCTGTGTGCACCAGGACCCAGGAGAAAGGAGCGGTGACCCCACAAGAGACTAGCCCAGACTTGCCCCGGAGCATCCAGGAGTCTCTGGTGGAGGCATGAGTCAGCAGTGGCCTGCTTCAGGGTCGGGGGCACTGAGTGTGGCAGTGTGTGCAGGAGACCTTTTGAAGGAGGTCGCCATTATCCTCATTACCTCCACCATAGTTTGGCCTCAGGTCAAACAACAGGGAGGGAACACAGCCCCGCCCATCAACAGAAAACTGGATTAAAGATTGACTGAGCACCGCCCCTACCCATCAGAACAAGACCCAATTTCTCCCTCAGTCAGTCTCTCCCATCAGGAAGCTTCCATAAGCCTCTTCTCCTTCTCCATCAGAGGGCAGACAGACTGAAAACCACAACCACAGAAAACTAACCAATCTGATCACACGGACCACAGCCTCGTCTAGCTCAGTGACGCTACGAGCCGTGTGGGGCCGCCCAGGACGGACGGGTCGTGGTGGAGAGGGCTGACAGAGCGTGGCCCGCTGGAGGAGGGGATGGCAGACCACTTCAGTAGTCTTGCCTTGAGAACCCCATGAGCGGTATGCAAAGGCCAAAAGACAGGACACTGAAAGATGAACTCCTCAGGTCGGGAGGTGCCCAATATGCTACTGGAGATTAGTAGAGAAATAACTCCAGAAAGAATGAAGGGACAGAGCCAAAGCAAAAACAACACCCAGGTGTGGATGTGACTGCTGATAGAAGTAAAGTGCGGTGCTGTAAATACAGAGCAGTACTGCAAAGGAATCTGGAACGTTAGGTCCATGAATCAAGGTAAATTGGAAGTGGTCAAACAGGAAGATGGCAAGAGTGAACATCGACATTCTAGGAATCAGAGAACTGAGATGGACTGGAATGGGTGAATTTAACTCAGATGACCATTATATCTACTACTGTGGGCAGGACTCCCTTAGAAGAAATGGAGTAGCCATCATGGTCAACAAAAGAGTCTGAAATGCAGGACTTGGATGCAATCTCAAAAACGACAGAATAATCTCCGTTCATTTCCAAGGCAAACCATTCAATATCACGGTAATCCAAGTCTATGCCCTGACCAGTAACGCTGAGGAAGCTGAAGCTGAACGATTCTATGAAGACCTACAAGACCTTTTAGAAAACTAGCACCCCAAAAGATGTCCTTTTCATTATGGGAGAATGGAATGCAGAAGTAGGAAGTCAAAAGGTACCTGGAGTAACAGGCAAATTTGGCCTTGGAGAACAGAATGAAGCAGGGCAAAGGCTAACAGAGTTTTGCCAAGAGAATGCATCGGTCATAGCAAACACCCTCTTCCAACAACACAAGAGAAGACTCTACACATGGACGTCACCAGATGGTCAACTCTGAAATCAGACTGATTATATTCTTTGGAGCCAAAGATGGAGAAGCTCTATACAGTCAGCAAAAACAAGACCGGGAGCTGACTGTGGCTCAGATCATGAACTCCTTATTGCCAAATTCAGACTGAAATTGAAGAAAGTAGAGAAAACCACTAGACCATTCAGGTATGACCTAAATAAAATCCGTTATGATCATACAGTGGAAGTGAGAAATAGATTCAAGAGATTAGATCTGATAGACAGACTGCCTGATGAACTATGGCCAGAGGTTCATGACACTGTACAGGAGGCAGTGATCAAGACCATTCCCAAGAAAAAGAAATGCAAAAAGGCAAAACAGCTGTCTGAGGAGGCCATACAACTAGCTAAGAAAAGAAGAGAAGGTAAAGGCAAAGGAGAAAAGGAAAGATTTACCCATGTGAATGCAGAGTTCCAAAGAATAGCAAGGAGAGATAAGAAAGCCTTCCTCAGTGATCAATGCAAAGATATAGAGAAAAACAATAGAATGGGAAAGACTAGAGACCTCTTCAAGAAAATTAGGGATACCAAGGGAACATTTCTCAATGATGAGCATAATAAAGGACAGAAATGGCATGGACCTAGCAGAAGCAGAAGATATTAAGAAGAGGTGGCAAGAATACACAGAAGAACTGTACAAAAGTGATCTTAATGACACACATAACCACAATGGTGTGGTCACTCACCTGGAGCCAGACATCCTGGAGTGAGAAGTCAAGTGGACCTTAGGAAGCATCACTACAAACAAAGCTAGTGGAGGTGATGGAATTCCAGTTGAGCTATTTCAAATCCTGAAAGATGATGCTGTGAAAGTGCTGCACTCAATATGCCAGCAAATTTGGAAAACTCAGAAATGGCCACAGGACTGGAAAAGGTCAGTTTTCATTCTAATCCCAAAGAAAGGCAATGCCAAAGAATGTTCAAACTACCACAAAATTGCACTCATCTCACCTGCTAGCAAAGTAATGCTCAAAATTCTCCAAGCCAGGCTTCAACAGTACATAAACTGACAAGTTCCAGATATTCAAGCTGGATTTTAAGAAGGCAGAGGAACCAGAGATCAAATTACCAACATCCATTGGATCATAGGAAAAGCCAGAGAATTTCAGAAAAACATATGCTTCTGCTTCATTGACTATGCTAAAGCTTTTAACTGTGTAGATCACAACAAACTGTGGAAAATTCTGAAAGAGATGGGAATATCAGACTACCTGACTTGCTTCATGATAAATCTGTATGCAGAACCATAAGCAATAGTTAGAACTGGACATGGAACAACAGACTGGTTCCAAATTGGGAAAGGAGTACGTCAAAGCTGCGTATTGTCACCCTGCTTATTTAACTTTTATGCAGAGTACATCTTGCAAAATGCCAGGCTGGAAGAAGCACAAGCTGGAATCAAGATTGCTGGGAGAAATATCAATAACCTCAGATATGCAGAATTGATGCTTTTGAACTGTGGTGTTGGAGAAGATTCTTGAGAGTCCCTTAGACTGCAAGGAGATCCAACCAGTCCATCCTAAAAGAAATCAGTCCTGGGTGTTCATTGGTAGGACTGATGTTGAAGCTGAAACTCCAGTATTCTGGCTACCTGATGCGAAGAGCTGACTCATTGGAAAATACTCTGATGATGGAAAAGATTGAAAGCAGGAGGAGAAGGGGATGACAGAAGATGAGATGGCTGAATGGCATCACCGACTTGATGGACATGAGTTTGAGCAAGCTCCAGGAGTTGGTGCTGGACAGGGAGGCCTGGCGTGCTGTGGTTCATGGGGTCGCAAAGAGTCAGACATGACTGAGCGACTGAACTGAACTGATGTTGTAACTAGACTTATGATCATTTTGAAATGCACAGAAATTCCAAATCACTATGTTGGGTAATAGGAACTAACTGTGCTGGACATCAATTATACGTCAAAAAAAAAAAAAAAAAAGAGGCAAACAGAAAAAGAGATCAGACTTGTGTTTGCCGAAGGAAGAGGGTGGATGGAGGGGGGAATTGGAGGAAGGCATTGAAAAGGTACAGACTTCCAGTTCTAAGATAAATACTGGGGAATCTGATGCACAACATAATAAATACAATTTACATGGCTGTATGTTATATATGAAAATTGTTAAGAGTAAACCCTAATAATTCTCATCACAAGGGACATTTTTTTCTACTTCTTTAATATTATATTTATATAAGATGATGGATGTTCAGGAAACTTGCTGATCAGTTCATTATGCTGCAGACTTTGGACTCACACAGTGCTGTGTGTCAATTATATCTCCATAAAACTGGAAGAGAAAAAAATACTCCAAAATAGATTCATAAAGAAATATGTAGATGCAAGTTATTAAAATATGGATGCAAATTCCAGAAAAATCAGGAACAACATGGAAATGGGCTCTGGTGGGGGTGGGGAAGCTTGGGGATGGAGGAAGTTTGGAGCAGAATCTGACTATTATTGCTTATTAACATTGTGAACCTGTTACAGGCATTTCCCTTATTTTAAAAATAATCGAACAAATAACTAGGTGCAGGGGCACACTGCAGACACACCGGATGTTGGAGAGCTTGTGCCCAGCGAGGAGAGGGAGCAAGGCTCAGGGGGAGTTGGGAGGCAAGAGAAGGGGGCAGCGGAGCAGAGGGTGGGGGTCACTGGCTGACATGGAGGGTCCCTGCAGAGATTGTGCAGGAGATGTGACAGGGAGTCATGGTGAGCCTGGGGTGCCCCAGGAGAGGGGATTGTCTCCTGAGTACAAAGAGAGAGGCACGGATGAAGGCAACAGGGGAGGGAGGGGGGATGAGGGACAGGCTTGTGACCAGGCCCTGAGGCTCCTTGGACGGTGGGCGCCTGCGCTCGTGCTGAAGGCACGTGGTCCAAGAGGGTGATTCCGCCCACAGCGCTCCTGGAGTCAGGGACAGAGGAGGTGGACATCTGGGGGGCACCTAGCTTATGGTGGGGGGAAGGGGGTCGAGGCCACAGCTCTGGGTGGAGACTGTGGTGCTGGGGAGAGAGAGGGGCGGAGGTCCTTACCCTCCTTTCTTCCCCAGGCCTACGAACCTGGTACCTCCAACAGCGTCTGCCATGCTGCCGGCCGCAACCCCAGTCACCTAGTACGTGAACCCTTATGCAACGTCCTGTTGGGGACACCATGACGAAATATGTGCCAGCCTGCCCTCGGGGATCGTGTTCTGCAGGGGACAGGAAGCACTGTTCAGCAGTGTGGGCATCCTTCCGTGGAGCAGTGCCCGGTGCCCGCAGGCCTGGGGAGTCAGGGGAACCCTGGGGGAGCTGTGCCTAAGGGGGCCTGCAGAACCAGTCAGAGGGGAGGGGTGGGGAGAGATGAAGGATTGCTGGAGAGCCACACGGAGTGGGCTCTGGTGGGCTTCAGGCAGCAGGGGAGCGAAGGTGGGGCAGGTGGGGTATGTTGGGGGTACGTTCGATCTGTGGGCCTGTGTTCAGAGCCTTTCCCTCCAAGGTGACCTGGCCGCACAGGTGCCAGGTGGCTGAGGGGTGTGGGGAGCCAGGAGCGAATGCTGTTTATACAGCCGAGAAGGAAATGGCCCTGGGTATTTCGAGAATCTGGAGATAAGGTGCCAGGATCTCCGGCTGGGGGAGATTGGATTGACCAGACCAGCTCGGAGCAAGGCTGGGGCCAGCCGCGGGGAGCACAGCCACAGAGCCCAGGGGCAGGGGCCCTGCAGGCCAGGCACTGAGGCAGAGAAGACCCCTCAGGCTGGGTGCCCCCTTTGCCAAGGCAAGGGCGGAAGGAAGTTTGAGGAAAGAGCCAGAGCTGTAGGGAGGTTGCAGCCTGGCTGGACGGGCTCCTTGCCAGCAGGGCTGGAGCGACATCACCTTCATATTTCCTTAATTTCCATTGAGTCAGGCTCTGCCCCACCTGTGTGCTTAGCATTTCGAACTTCGACCCAGTTTGAGTCATCACCCCAGGAGCACACCCTGTTCCCATCTCTCCTGGCCGCGTGCTGACCACAGCTCCTTCAGCCACACGGCGCCCACGGCAGTCCTCAGCCCTGACCTCAGGCCGGGCCTCCAGGGGTCCCACGCTCTGTTCCCCAGGCCTCGATCTCACCGCCCAGCCCCACGGGTACTCTTGCACCTGCCCCCAGCAGACGTCCGGCCACCCCAGGCTTGGCGAGCACTGCAGACCCTCCCTCTGCCTCTCCCCACGCCCCCCCGCCAGACCCATCAAAGCCCAAACTGCTCCCGGTAAGAAAGACCCAGTCCCAGGAGCTGGGAGACGTGGTTGCTGGGAAAAGCAAATATCCTTATTGTTCATCACGAGCCTGTGGTAGAGAATACAACGCTGTCAGTTTTTTAAAAAGTGTTAAGAGGAAATTCACAGACAACATTAATAATTTTAATGTGTGTGATTCAGGGGCACCTAGTCGATTCACAATCCAATGGAGCCACCGTCTGAATTTTGTCCAGAACATTTTCATCGCGCCCTAAAAAGATCCAGGACCCAGCAAACAGTCACTCCCCATTCCCTCCTACACCTTACCCGCCAACCACGCACCTCTACAGGTTCCCCTCTTCTGGATGCTTCTCATAAATGGAATTGCGTGGTCTGGACCTTTGTTCTGTGTTTTGAGGTCCATCTGCGAGGCGGCATGCGTCAGCACCTCGTTCTTTTTTGTGGCTGAATAACATTCCGTGGTAGAGCAGACGGCGTTGCATCTACCCCTTCACCTGCTGACGGACTCTGGGGCTCCTTCTACCTTTTGGCTATCATGAACCGTGTTGCTATGAATGTTTGCGTGCATGTCGTGGTATCTGTTTTCAGTTCCTCTGGGTCTGTTCCCAGGAGTGGAATTGCTGGGTCATGGGATAATCTTATGTTTACATCTTGGGGGAACAGCCAAACAGTTTACACGGCAACCGCACGATTTTACCTCCCCATGCAAAGCTGAGGAGTCCAATTTCTCCACACCCTCACATCACGTGTCATTTTCCTTTTTTTTTTCTTGGATTTGGTGTGAAGGGTTGTCTCACTGTCGCTTGAACGTGTATGAGTATCCTTGATGGCTCGTGGGGCTGAGCACCTCTTCGTGTGCTTACTGTATTTTGAGAAACATCCATTTTGAAGCTGAGAGTTGTTTGCTGCGTCCTAAAGGTTCTTGATGCGTCCTGGACATTGGACACTTATCAGATGTGCAGTTTGCTAACGTGCCCTCCTTCATTCTGTGGTTGCTTTTCCTCTCTCACTGGTGTTCTTTGATGCACAAAAGTTTAAAATTCAGATGAAGCCCAACTTACTCTTCTTTCTTTTGTTTCTTATGCTTCTGGAGTCATATCTAAGAGTCCATCACTGAATCCAAGTCAAGAACCTCTGTTTTCCCCTAAGAGCTTTATAGTTTAAGTGCTTATATTTAGGTTCATAAAAATTAACTAAAAATGGAGTTAACTTTTTTGTATATGGTATGAGGTAAAGGTGACAGCTGATTTTCATTCAACTCTTTTTTAAAAACTTTTTTTGAAGTATAGTTGATTTACAATTTGGTGTTAGTTTCGGGTATACAGAAAAGATTCATATATATAATCTATATACTGAATCCTTATATATATCTTTAGGATTCATATATATATGTTAGATTTTTTTCTATTATAGGTGACTACAAGATACTGAGTCAAGTTCCCTGTGCTATATACAGTAAGTCTTTGTCGGTTATCTGTTTTATATATAGTAGTGTGTATATGTTAGTCTCAAACTCCTAATTTATCCCTCCCCCATCCTTTCCCCTTTCAGTTCAGGTCAGTCGCTCAGTTGTGTCCAACTCTTTGCGACCCCATGGACCGCAGCACGCCAGGCCTCCCTGTCTATCACCAACTCCCGGAGTCTACCCAAACTCATGTCCATTGAGTTGGTGACGCCATCTAACCATCTCATCCTCTGCTGTCCCCTTCTCTTCCCACCTTCAATCTTTCCCAACATCAGGGTCTTTTCAAATGAGTCAGCTCTTCACATCAGGTGACCAAAGTATTGGAGTTTCAGCTTCAACATCAGTCCTTCCAATGAACAGCCAGGACTGATCTCCTTTAGGATGGACTGGTTGGATCTCCTTGCAGTCCAAGGGACTCTCAAGAGTCTCTCCAATACCACAGTTCAAAAGCATCAGTTCTTTGGCACTCAGCTTTCTTTATAGTCCAACTCTCACATCCATACATGCTGCTGCTGCTGCTGCTGTTAAGTCGCTTCAGTCGTGTCCAACTCTGTGCAACTCCAGAGACGGCAGCCCACCAGGCTCCACCATCCCTGGGATTCTCCAGGCAAGAACACTGGAGTGAGTTGCCATTTCCTTCTCCAATCCATACATGACTATTGGAAAAACCACAGCCTTGACTAAACAGACCTTTGTTGACAAAGTAATGTCTCTGCTTTTTAATATGTTGTCTAGGTTGGTCATAACTTTCCTTCCAAGGAGTAGGCGTCTTTTAATTTCATAGCTTCAATCACCATCTGCAGTGATTTTGGAGCCCAGAAAAATTAAGACAGCCACTGTTTCCCCATCTATTTGCCATGAAGTGATGGGACCGGATACCATGATCTTAGTTTTCTGAATGTTGAGCCAACTTTTTCACTCTCCTCTTTCACTTTCATCAAGAGGCTCTTTAGTTCTTCACTTTCTGCCCTAAGGGTTGTGTCATCTGCATGTCTGAGGTTATTGAGATTTCTCCCGGCAATCTTGATTCCAGCCTTGCCCCTTTGGTAACCGTCAATTTGTTTTCTATGTCTGTGAGTCTATTTCTGCTTTGTAAAGAAGTTCCTCTGTATCATTCTTTTAGATCCCACACGTAGGTGAGATCATACGATATTTGTCCTTCTCTGACTTACTTCACTTAGATGATCATCTCTAGGTCCATTCCTGTTGCTGCAGATGGCACCATTTCGTTCTTTTCCTGTGGCTCTCCCAGTCCCAGCTCGGCAAAGGCTAGGACATGCCCTTGGGACGCTGGTGGAAGGACCCTCTCCTCCACCCAGGGATGGAGGCTGGAGAGGAGACAGCGTCCAGGTTGTAGGATGAGCTGGCGAGCCACTGCTCAGGAGGCTGCTCCCCATCCAGCCTGGTTCCCTCGTCCCTCTCCCTCTGCCAGGGGGTTGGGGGGGCATCGGCACACAAAGCGTGAGCTGGGGAGGTGGGCAGAGAGAGGGCTGCCGTCTCCTCTGCCCCTCTCTGAGCTGCTGAGCTGGGCTGTGTTGAATTTCTGAATGAGGCCCACTGGGCTGAGGTTCCCGCTCCCAAGATGGACCTCCCCGGAAGGCACAGGAGACAACTTCACAGAAGCTCCTCTTTACCCCCTAATGCTGGGATTCTCTGGGACCAGAAGCTTCCCTCCAGAGAGAGTGATGGGGCCCAGCGAGTGTCCAGGGCCTCTGGGCTGCTCAGCGCTCAGGCAGGCGAGGCACCAGGTGTTGGGAGAACAGTAGTCCCCAGGGGGCTGGCGGGGGGACAGCGAGGCAAGCAGGGGCCAACCACCAGCACCCCTGGCCAGGCTTGAGGGCCCTGTGAGCAGGGGGAGAGGCCCACCGGGTCCCTCGTGATCTGAGGTGTGGGCAAGACGCTGGCTTTGGGCATCCAGCCCACGAGTCTGGTTTCCACTGTGGGACTGACCTGGCTGGCCGCCCTGGGCAGAGCTGGGCAAACTGGCGAGCTGCTGAGGCCCCTCCCAGCCTGAAGGGACAGACAGGATTGGCCCCGGGGAAGGGGCTGGACCCAAGTCCTCAGCTCTGGCTCTGAGCCTGAGGCTGGAGCTGCCTCCGGCCTCTGCTGCGCTGACCTCCGTCTCCCAGCCCCGGCCTCTGCCTTCAGGTACCCAGCTCTCGGGTCCTCCCAGGAGCCATGGATCCCAAAGGTGAGTGGGGAGGGCCGAGGGCTCCAGGAACGGGGCTGTGGGCACCTCTTGAGGGATCTGACCATCTGGCCAAGCGTGCCTAACAGGGTTAGAGCCGGCAGTCCCGAACTGGGAGATGCGCGCAGAGAAGCCGTGCGTGTGTGCTGGGTGGTCTCGGGCAGGAATGGTGATGGCGCTCAGGGAAGTAGGGCTTCCCTGTGGCCCAGATGGTAAAGCAGCCACTTGCCATGCAGGGGACCGGGGTTCAGTCCCTTGGTAGGAAAGATCCCCTGGAGAAGGGAATGGCTACCCACCCCAGTATTCTTGCCTGGGGAATTCCACTGACAGAGGGGACTGGACGTGCCCAGGGTGGTGGAGGGTGGAGGGCAGACCCTTGAGGGCAACCGTCCTGATTCGACTGCCAGGTTTCCCCCGGGTAGAAGCACCCCCAAGAGCTGCATCTCAGGAGCGCTTTCTCTTTCCTCCACTTGTCTGGGCCCCAGAGGAGGGAACAGGTGGTCACTGAAGGGCTTCCTTCTGCTCTGACGACTGCCTGGTCAAAGCCCCTCCTGGGTCAAAGTCTCTCCCAGTGCCAGTGTTGGGAGTTGGAGCCCAGGACACCTGGGAAGAGGGGCGCTGGTGGGGACGGGGGCAAAGAAGGAAGTGGGGAGGGAGAGAGTGAGGGAAGGAGGAACTGGCCAAGGGGCAGAGAGGCTGTGTGGGCACAGGCTACATCCTGGATGGCAGAGCCCAGCCCAGCCCTAACCTGATCAAAGGTCAACCAAGTTCACCCGCGAGGCAGAGGGGAACGGAGCAGAGCGGGCAGAGGAAGAGCAAGGGGCCGCGCACCACCAGGGTGCTCTGTGCCTCCAGGGTGGGGGTGGCGGTTCAGCCTGGCCCCCTCTGCCCCCACTTGTGGCTTCCTGGCAACCACTCCTCTCCCTCGTGGGAACCGCCTGCTGTCACCCCCACCCTCCCAAGCGCCGGGTAGGCCCGCCCAGCCCCGTGACTGCGTCAGATGCGAAACCCAGCCTCTGTGGGCAAGCGGACTGCCAGGCACCTGGACTCCTCAGGAACCCCGCACGGGGGCATTCGTGTGCCCCCTTCACAGAGCCCAGCTCAGCGAGTGCCCGCAGTGCAAGGCGGGATGGCAGGGTGCCGGTACACGGCCGGAGCTCCAGCCAGGGGGAGGAGGACACCCTGTGGCTGGGGGTCACTCCTGGGGGGGGGACCAGGACACTAGGACCTGGCTCTTCCGTGCGTGTGTCCCGGGCCAGCCCAGGCAGAACCTGCCAGAGCGGCAGTCCAAGGCGTGAATGGGAAAACCGGCTCTGTGGGTCCCCTTCTCCGGGGAACCAACCAGGGCTGCGGTCTCCCCTTACTTGACTGGTGGAGAAAGGTAGGGAGGCCCCAGAGGGCTCTGGGCTTCCAGACACCTAGGAAGTCTCTCCTGCCCTCCTGGCCACCCAGCAACCCAGAGCAGGAGGCGGCGGCCCTGGTGGGAAGCTGGGAGGGTCAGAGAAGTGACCAGCAGCAACCTGGATCCCTCGCTTTGTGCCTTCCTGGCTCCAGGGACCGGGGGAGGGGGGGCGGGGGGCAGGGGGGCTGGCCGTAGGGGTGCCTGCCATCACCTGTGAGGAGGCAGCGCAGGGAGATGGGACTCCCAAAGTCCTTCAGGGGGTCAGCGGAAGCAGGACTCGGTCCTCTGCCTGCTCACGGGAGCCCCTGAGTGCCTGGGGGGGCGCACATCTCTCGGAAGACCAGGGTGCACGGCCACCTCTTCTTTTCTGACAGTTGACACAGATGTTCTCTTTCACTGATGGAAGGAGGCAGACTGACTTGGCTCTGGCTGGGTCTCAGGGCAGGGCGCCCGGAAGAAACCCTTTTCCCAAACAGGCTGGGGAGGACACGCTGGGTGTTCCCAGCTCAAGTGGTTCAAGTTTGTGCTGGTCCTCGAAGCCGTGTGTCCTGAGTCTGCTCTTCGTGACCAGAGCAGAGAGGCCCTTGTGAGGGTGGGGTGTGGGAGCCACGAGGACCAGGGCTCTTGGCCTTTCCCAATCAACAGAGACTGACCAGAGGCCGGGGGAGAAGTGCAGGCAGGGTTTTACTGGGGACTCTGCGGCAGCAGAGGGCAGCGAGAAGGAACAGGCGCCCTCGCTCGCTCGCTTACTGGGGGGTGGGGGTGGGCACGCTTGTTCCTTGTGTGGGGTGAGGGCAGGGGTGTCCCGGCGTGGACTGCAGGGCTGGTCGGCCCACCCCTCAGGTGCTGCTGTGGGCAGGGCGCATGCGGGCTACCCTGCTTTTGCTCCCAGTCGTCTCCTTTTCTTCCTGGCTTTTCCGAGGTGATAACTAAGGGTTGGTTTGGGTTTTTGGTTTTTTGTATCTTTTGTCCAGAATTTATCCCACCTGTGCATGCATGGAGTTGTTTTTAGTGCCACAGAGTCTCTGTGTTTTGTTGCTGGAGGAGAGGTGTGTCCAGGTGCCAGTACTGCAGAAAAGGGTCCCAGGTCCCAGCCTGCCTCACTTTCCGCTGAGACACTTTACACCCTTGTTCTTAAGGGGTAAGAGACCGACTGTCTCTTCTTCTGAAACTTCTTCCTGCTGGTCTTCCCGGAGACCCTAGGTTTCTCTGGAGGTGCAGAAATCCTTGCTGACTGTTCCCAGGACCTGTAGGGACCTGAACCACCTCGCGGGAATGGGTTGAACTCCTCGAGCCATTGTGAACCTTACTTCAAACTTTGGAGCCTAGTAGACACAAACTTAATCAAAAGGTCAAACAAACAAGGGCTGGGAAGAATAGTCACTAAAGGGGAAGGACCCAGGTGAGCTTTGAGGGGGCGCCCTTGGCTGCCGACCAGACAGTGGCTGGTGGCTCCCCTGCTCCGACTCCTAGCGACCCCACGGACTGCAGCCCACAAGGCTCCTCCGTCCCTGGGGTTTCCCAGGCAAGAATACTGGAGTGGGGTGCCGTTGCCTTCTCCTAGCTTGGGTGTATATTGTTTATAACAGGATTAAAATTTAACATGGTTCTCTAGCTTTAGAATGGGAGATCTGGCCCTATGGGTTCCAGGTCTCCTTCTTGGACCGAAAAGCCACAGGATTACAACGCTTGGGGAGACAGTGCAGCACCGGGGGAGATATGGCATGAATCAATGTTGACTGAAAAGAAAAGGGTTTGAAAAGATGAAAACCTCCTGACAGAAAGCTTCTTATACCTTGTAGGGTCCAAGAGGACAAACTAGCAGACCACTTTTCAATTTACCCCCCTATGGTGAACAATAAGAATCGGTGATGGATCCTCTGCCGAGGCCAAATGGCTTTTCTCAGTGGTGGCTCCTCCCGGGTATGGGCCTCAGGGCTGTTTTCTTTGCCTCCGCATCTGCCCTGCGGTTCCCTTGGGTAAACTGAGAATTTTCGTTTTGCTGCCCATGGCTTAGGCCTAAGATAGCCTGTTTTCTATCTTGAGATAGCTGTCTGCTTCCAGGGTTCATAATATATCTCAGATATCTGACTTGTTGTTTTTAGAGTTGTGCCTTCATTTGGGAGAACTTGGGAATCCAGGTCTCAAGGACATGAAGGACTTCAGTGGTATTCTGATCTGAGGCCTCCGTGGCGGGGTTACATATTAATATGCAGGCTACATACTGTAGAGTAGCCTCTTCTTCTAGGTGGGTTTCCCTCAGTTCTTTTTCTCGGGCCTGGGCAAACAAGTGTGGGCTGCCTTGAAACCCCTGAGGCAGGGCTGTCCAGGTATATTGTTCCATTTGGCCCCGCTGGGGGTTAGTTCCTTCAAAGGCAAAAAGATACTGAGAGGAGGGATGAAGTGGGATTCAAAAGAGGGCACTCTTGGGGGCAAGCACAGTAAGCCACTAGGCTTCTCCAGGAATCTGGACTAATACAAGGACCGGCCACAAGAGGACTCACAGGCCCCCCCACCTCGTTGTGTGCAGTTCTAAGGTCTTGAACTATTCGGCCTTCCCCCATTGACTTACCAACTGGCAGAATTAGGAGATTGCATGGGGCTTCCCTGGGGCTCAGACAGTGAAGAATCCACCTGCAATGCAGGAGACCCTGGTTCGATCCTTGGGTTGGGAAGATCCCCTGGAGGAGGGAATGGCCACCCACTCCAGCATTCTTGCCTGGAGAATTCCCTGGTAGCCTGTCGGGCTACCAGCCATGGAGTCGCAGAGTCGGACACAACTGAGAGACTAACTCTTGTTCACGGTGGAGACCGACGGGACAGTGAGAGGCCATGTTTTAAGAGTTTATCTGTGAGGGGTGGCAAACCTTTTTGCTCCCAATGTTATGTCTTGTTAGGATAAGGGGCTCCTGGCTTAAGGTTAATTTTTACAGGCTGGATATTTATAGACTTCCCAAGGATTCTTTTGCCCCAAACTTCAGGGAATAGGACCTTGCTCTTCCAAGTGATCTTTCTTATTCAGAGTCAAGAACAGGGGCTGCCTGGGGTCTCCTAATTGTCCTATGGCTGAGTAGTAGGGGTAGGACACTCAGGCACAGCTACAGAGGTGTGTGTTCGACTGGCAAGTGAGAGGCCCAGGGAAGTAACAGCTTCAAGGTTTTCCATCAACAACAGTTACTGTGCAGGTTTTAGAGGAAAGAGGCCCAGAGGGAGAAACCAGGACAGAGTAAGTGGCTCCCGTATTGATTTAAAAAGTGAGTCTTCTTACCTGCCACGTCAAGGGCCACCCAGAGCTTCCTGATGGAGATAGCTCATTGCGGGGACTCACCAGAATCCCCAAGCAGCCTTAGTCGTCCAGCACAGCTGTCTCGGGAGTGGGAGCCCCCCTTCCCCTTTGGGTCTAGGGATAGTCCCACCTCCAATGACCTGTTTATTTGCAGATTGAGCCAGGGGTTTCTTTTTTGGCACTTTCAGCCCAGTGGCCGATTGACTTATATTTGAAGCATCTCCCCCTGCTGGTTTTACCTCCAGGAGGATGGTTAAACTTCCGGGCCCCCCTTGGGTTGTCCTGAGGTTGCAAGGCATAGCTAACAGCCATGGCCATCAGTTTAGCTTGAGCCCTGGCTGGCCTGTTTTCATGTCAGGTTCTTTCTTCCTCCTTGGTTTGATCCGGATTATTAAACACCCCAGAGATCTCCTCTAGGAGTTGGGGCATTGGGGTTTGTGGGGCAAACTTAACTTTTGGAGTTTCCGCCTGATATCAGGGGCAGGATGGCTGATAAAATGTTGTCCCAGCAGGGACTGACCCTCAGGAGTGGATGGATCGAGGTCAGTAGATTTTTTAAAAACCACAAGCCCTCCCTGAAAGAAAGCTGGATTTTCTTTTTTCTTCTTGGGTTGCTCCTTTAACCTTTTCATAGTTAACAAGCTTTTTGATGCACTTTCTCACTCCTTCTAATACACACTGTCTCGTGTGCTCCCTGGCTTCTGTTCCTTCCTGGGAATTATACCCTGGGGATTCCCAACTTGAGACTGCGTCTCCACCCATAACAAAACTTTCGGGTTGCTGCCTGGTCAGTGTGCCCCTGGGCTGCTGCCCAAACTCTCTGTTTTTCCTCAAGGGTACAGCAAGTAGATAAGACTATTTGGACACCCTTCCAAGTTAAAGGCCAGAGTTAGGGCCTGAAACCTTTCAACACATTTACTCGGTCTTCAGAAAACTGGCTCAGTCTCTGTTTGCATTGGGTTAAGTCAGTTGGAGAGAAGGGTACCTGTCCTCTGATTGGATTGTCCATTTGCCACTTCCCTAAGTTCAGCTCAGTTCAGTCGTGCAGTCGTGTCCGACTCTTTGTGACCCCAGGGACTGCGGCATGCCAGGCCTCCCTGTCCGCCACCAACGTTCTGAAGAGGGCATACTCTGGGTTATAGGAGGTCCCATTACGAATTACCCCCGAGGGTAATTATTTCCTCCTGGGGTAGCAGAGAGCATAAAGGAACATAGGTGGACTGAAGGATTGGTCAGAGGGATCTGGGGAAGCAGGTGGCTCTGGGGAAGCAGGGGAGAGATCGGGGAGGGTTAGAAGGAGGTCACCTAACATGTCGGGTATGCTTTCCAATGCCCCAGGCTTTTCACTACAGGTGACACACAGAGTGGGGTTTTGGTAAAGGATCATGAAGTCTTGGACATATAGAACCTCAGTTCATCTTCCCATCTTGCAAGAGTAAAGATCCAACTGCAAGATAGTATTGTAATTTAGAGACCCATTTTCAGGTCATTTTTCTCCATAGCCCCAACTTATCTAAATGCCAGGCAATTACAGGAGACTTCAAGTTTTTTCCCCTTTCTGCCCATCTATTTTTAAAATGTCCAGTTTTTTAAGGATACATTCCAGAGATGTTTCTTTTCTGACTTGGAAGAGGATCCTTCCATGTTGAATAACCTCCAACTAAGAACGCTTCTAGAAGTGAAACCCATCCTGGAGACATGTACCAGGAGGCCATTATCAGAAGAGGGTCAGAGTGTCCTCTGAATTCCCTTCTTAACCTAATGAGATTTGGGGCATCGTCTACTCTCCCTTGGATTCCCTGGTGGCCCAGACAATAAAGAGTCTGCCCTCAGTGCGGGAGGCCTGGGTTCGATCCCTGGGTCAGGAAGAGTCCATGGAGAAGGAAATGGCAACCCACTCCAGTATTCTTGCTTGGAGAATCCCATGGACAGAGGAGCCTGATGGGCTACAGTCCTTGGGGTCCCAAAGAGTCGGACAGGACTGAGTGACTAACACTTTCACTTTCTTTCAGTCCTGGTTTAGGCATTTAGTCCTAAACAGGGACTCCGCTGGTCTCATGCAAGCCAGGCAGGCAGTCACCCTGGCCCAGATCTGAGCCCTGACATCGCCATGAGTTCTACATGACTTTGGGCAAAGCTTTTCCTTCTGTGGAAAGTTCCTCCCTGGCTGGAGCTCCTGTAATGAATTCTTGTGGGACAATGACGCCCACACTCTCCTCTGCAAAGCCCTCTATTTCCTCCCCTCCCCTGAGCACTAAGAAAGGAGGAGCACTGTTTCCAAAAAGGAAGTTCAGGGTGGCCTAGGGAGCACGGAGGCCCTTTGAATTGTTGTTGTTCAGTCACTAAATCACGTCTGACTTTGTGACCCCATGAACAGCAGCCTGCCCGGCCTCCCTGTCCCTCACCATCTCCTGGAGCTTGCTCAAACCCATGTCCATCGAGTCGGTGATGCCATCCAACCCTCTCATCCTCTGTCGTCCCCTTCTCCTCCTGCCCTCAATCTTGCCTAGCATCAAGGTCTTTTCCAGTGAGTGGGCTCCAAAGTACTGGAGCATCAGTCCTTCCAGTGAATATTCAGGATTGCTTTCCTTTAGGATTGACTGGTTTAATATTGCTTTGAATATTTGAAATTAAAAATCCCTGGCTTAAATCACTTCCTTGGTTAGTGGTTAATAAAGTAGTCTCTGTTCATTTCACCTGATCTGTCAGCAGCAGCCCTGGGTCACATTTGGGTGTGGTTTGGCTGTGTCAAACCAGATTTCAAGAACCTGTCAGGGAAGTGCAGCCTTCGAGACCCCATCCCTCCATCCCCACACCCTCTCCCTCCCTGGACGTGTGACTCAGGGCAAATACCATGGCACCTTGCTTGTTGTCGAGCCCAAGTGCCATGTCCAGTCCAACCCTGGGGCCTGGCGGCCCAGCTTCCGGTCTCCCTGGATCCTCCAACGCCCGGAGTTTTCCGTGGTCTCTTCCATCATCCTGTCTCTCCCTCCTCTCTCTGGTCCAGCTCACCTCGCTGCTCCCGCCCTTTCGGGCCTCTTCCCAGTCCTGAGCCTCTAGCCCTGTGCCTCTGTGGGAGAACAGGAGAGCTCTTTCGCTTTGCCTCAAAACGGTGAGCTTCAGGTTCACCTGTGCAGCCCGCTCTGTTTCAGAGGCGGGTGAAGAGGTGTGGGGGCTCAGGAAGTCGGCCGGAAAGTGCCAGGAGCCCAGACCAGCTGCCAGCTCGGAGCCACGGGGCAGCTGTGCTGTGCAAGGCGTGGGCCGAGAAGACTCCATCCAGGTCTGTGTGCCAAGCCGCATCTAGAGTGGGGACAAGAAGAGAGTCAGAGCGCGTGTCTGGTGCCCCCAGCCATCCTGCACCGGGCCGGGGGAGATGCCAACAGGGGGTCCTCAAGGTCGGGATGTGGCGGGACCCACCTTCAGCCCACCCTCCCATCAGCTCACCCAGGCCGCTGAACCCCATCAGCGGCAGGGAATGAGCCTCCAAGCCCACCCCATTTGTTGGCCCACTCTTTTTTTTTTAAATATGTATTTTCTTTTTATTTATTTATTTGACTGAGCTAGGTCTTAGTTTCAAGATGAAAACTCATTGGATGTGGGATCTAGTTCTCTGGGCAGGGATCAAACCCAGGGCCCCTGCATTGGGAGCACAGAGTCTTAGCCACTGGACCTCCAGGGAAGTCCCCACTTTTTTTTTTTAAGAATTGTTGTAGTAAAATATCCGTAACAAGAAACTTACCACCTAAACCACGTTCGAGTGCACACTCTGGTGACGTTAAGTACGTTACGCAGCCATCACCACCATTGTCTCAAGGGCTTCATCTTCCCAAGCGGAAACTGTCCTCCATCCCAGCCCCAGCCCCTGACCCCCACCATCTACTTCTGTCTCTAGGGATCTGACCCCTCTAGGGACTCAGAGAAGTGGAAAGCTACGGGATTGGTCCTCGGCTTACTCCTCTCGGCGTGACGTCCTCAGGTCCATCCACGCTGTAGCTCGTGAGAGTGGAAGTGTTCGTCGCTCAGTCGTGTCTGACTCTTGGCGACCCCGGGGACTGAAGCCCGTGGGGTTCTCCAGGCAAGAATACTGGAGTGGGTTGACCCCAAGACATCGGATCAGGGTGCTGAGGCTCTTGGAGGCTTTGCGTAGGGGAGTTTCAGTGAGGCACAGGGCGAAAGGCTGGCTAGTGAGGGTTAAGAAGGCCCGGGAGAAGGGTTGGAGGGCCCGGGTATAGAGGATTTTCTTTTCCAAGATTTTCTCTAAATGGGTGCTCAGAGGAAAAGAGAGGGGTGCTGGAGGCAGAAAAGTCACAAGAAGAACCTGAGCGCTGTGCAGACGCCTCGTTCCGCCGCACCCCTGCTCTGGTCACAGCCGCCGCTCCTGCTCGCCTGGTCCCACACGCCCGTCGTGACCAGGGCACAGCCACCACCCCACTGCTCACCCGGTGGGTGAGGGCTGGAGTCTCAAACAAGTTTTACCTGCCTGCCCTTCCTGTCATGACTCTGAATGCCTTTCAACATGCATTGTCGTCTCACACACTTAGCCCTTGAGAAAAATTCCAGTTGCTCGTATTTATTAAGTCATAGGAGGTATTATGAAGGGAATTAGGTTTTTTCTGTGACATGAGTTGTAAACATATTTTCCCTGTTTTGGTTTCTTTTGCCTTTGTCTGTGGTTCTTTTTAACCACGCATAGCACTTCATTGGGTCATATTTATCTGCCTCCATTTAGGGCTATTAAGAAAAATCTTTTCTCAAACTTAGGCTTTTCTCCTCTTCAGGATTTAAAAAGCGACATGTTATTCTGGTTTATTTACGTGTTTATTGAATGTCATTATTGTACATTTGGAGAAGGAGATGGCAACCCACTCCAGTATTCTTGCCTGGAGAATCCCATGGACAGAGAAGCCTGGCAGGTTGCAGTCCATGGAGTTGCAAAGAGTCAGACACGGCTGAGCGATGAACACATTGTACATTACCTGGTTCAAAAGTGAAAATGATTCTTCAGGAGATAAACTACAAGTCAAATCCACCTGGTCACTGCCAGTCAACCTTTTTATTCATTTCTTTGTTTTTTTTTACTCTTGAAATACAGAATTTTATTTAGGAACTGTTCAAAAGTAGGAAAAAACCCTGTCAAGAAAGACTAGGTGGAAAATTGGTTCCCAACAAAATGGAATTTTAGGGAAACAAACGTCTAAAAGGCCACAAAAGAGAAATAGAACCACTGTTATTTGAACAATGGCTAGTTACTTGCATTTTTGGCATTGTTAATCACTGAATCTGGGTTTTCCTCTGAATTTCACACAGAGCACACAACAATTTTATCTAAAATACCTGCTTGCTACACACATTTCAGGACAAGCTACCACCAGAAACCAATCAATACAAATACATCAGGGGCTGAACAACTCAGTAGTGTTGACACGCATGTTGCAGAATTCTTCCAACAGAGGAACTGAGTCGGCTGTGAGCAAAGAAGATGAGGGAGTCAAGGAATGAAATATTTTAAATGTTAATAATTAATTCAGACATGGTACTATATTTTCTGCAAAAGAAAATTAACATTTAGTAACACGCTAACATTTTTATCTCCAAAGAGATTAGTGCACTGGCAAAGTATTCCGATAACAGTGGAGGGCTGTGGACAGCAGGTACAGAAAACACCCAGCCTTGCAGATCCCGAAGGAGTGGTGGCCTTCACTGATCACTCCCTTTGCCAGAGGTCCAGAAAGAGCTTGCAGTATGATCACCTGCCTGCTGAACTTCCACTCTAAGCAGCAAATTTTAAGGAACCAAAGAGGAGTCCCCAGTGGGCAAGGGGAGCAGAGAAGAGGAACATGTTAAATGTAAACTTAAAAGACAGTAAAATGGGACACTACCCCCATTCAAATCCCAGAGATGTGGGCAAGTCCCCAAAAGTAGCTGTTGGGTTTAAAAACTGGACACACCTCATTTCCAAAGTAAACACAAAACACACACACACACAGTACACAGAATTATCAGGGATAACTGGAAAAATCACCAGAGAAATGCTCAATGAAAATCAAGCTCTTTGACTTAAAACATCTCAGGCCTGAAACACACCCTCTATTCATCCAGGCAACAATGCCTCTTGCCTCTAAGCAGGCATGCTATCGGTCAAGGACACCAAAATGGCTTACGAAGAACTTTTTAAATTTAGCTTTTGGGCCAACGTCTGGGCTTATAAGGACCAAGCAGTCCTGCAAGTGCGGGGAACAGCAGGTCCCAAAGGCTCCAGATTCCAGCCCTTCCTTCCCAGACACAATGTCAAACACACATTTTATATTTTGAAATATGGAAGCATCTTTTAAAGACTCTTAAGGCATTTATTTATTAAAATGTTCTCTGCCAAGATTTCACATTAACTTAAAATTCAAACCAGTCTTTGTATTTCTCTACTGAGGTCTCCACCTTCTCCAGCTCTCAGTGCTACCAGCATCCACAAAGTGAGCCCCATGGCCAGCCTCTTTGTTCCCTGGGTGAACCAACTAGATGTTAATACTGCTCTGCTACAAGGTAAACACTCCTAACTCAAACTTATTGGAAAAGGAGTGAAACTTCTGCAAAGTGCACTTTTAGAAGAGGTACTTTTTGCTTATGAAAAGAAACCAGTGAGTCCTCTAAGAATAATAAAAGGGAGTATTTTAGAGTTAAGCACATGATTTGGAGTGAAGAATTCGGAGGTTGCTCTGCTGGTCCAGGCTATTAATACTCTTCCTGTTCCTCCTGTGGGCCCCCTTCATCAGGTATCACGAAGCCTTCATCTGTGATGTAGAGAATGTCCACGAGCCTCTGCAGCACAGGGTTGTTCTCCCCTTCGTTCTCCTGGCAAATCAACTCAATGTTCCTCAGTTTTCCAAAATAGAAGTCGCTCTCCTTCTCCAAGTCTTCAGCAGTAAGCTTCAATACACTGACCTGCTGCATCAATTCAGCTGCTTCGTCATCTCCATTCCCTACCCCAGGATTCTTCCGCACCACACCGGGGCCAGCCTTAGGGGTTGCAGAGTTCTGTGTGTTGCAATGGGCCTCTGTGGAGCAATTTTAGCCATGATCTTTCGTGCTGGCAGTAAGTCTTTTGGTGTGGTCTTTTTTCCACTGGGGTGGACGGGACTATCATCTGCACTGCTAGAGCTGAGAGGTTTCTTCCGTTTGTTCAGAGCGGGAGCAACAAGGGAGGGGGCCACTGCAGTTTCTTGACCTTGTCTGGCAGCTACAGGGTCATCCTCTTTTCCCTCATAGTTTGCATCAAAAAACTTCTTGAACCACTGAACGGATTCAAAATTGTCCTGAAACTTTCCTTTTACTAATTTGTCCACAGGAATTATTTTGCCAACACCCATCCTTTTAAAACCTGCTTGTAGTATTTTGAAGTTCTGGATGTATTCATGTTCTAGCTTAGCTTGGAATTTCACTTTCTTCAAGGCAATGGAGCCAGGGAACAACACGTCCATAAACTGACAATAGGCAGCCCCTGAGCACAACTGTTCAATCTTTGTCAGATTCAACTGCAGAGACTCATTGATCCAGGCCAGCATGTCATGTCGACTGAGGTTATTGCTGGTGACCGACGTTGAGTACACGTTCACTGCCATCCGGCTCCAATTCTGTCTTCGTCTCTTTCAAACCACCTGAGTCCGCCCACCCGATGACCTCACACGCACCCCCCGTTATGCGCCGACGTCCATTCATTTCTTGAGCTACCTTTTAGGTTTTTTAAAAACGTAAATGTAAGTTAATATGATTATATGTCCTTTCACCCTCTTTTCTTACACAATGGGTAGAATATTACTTGTACTGTTCTGTACTTTGCTTGAACCACGACTCACAAATTCCAGCAGCATTTCTTTTTTAACGGTTGTATAGTATGCTTTGTTGGACACACCAAAGTCAACCCCACCAACCCCGCCACAGATGAACCCTTGGGTTGTTAGCAGTCTTCTGCTCTCACATACAAAGCCCACCAGCCATTCCACTTGTGTGTAGCTTCCTCTGCCCTGTAGATGCTCCGAAGTGACTCTGCAAGGTCAGTTGCTGACTCTGCCTCTGGGTAGATACTGTCTGATCTTCCTTTGTTTGCATTCTACCCTCTTCTACCCTCTGCAGCGGTGTTTCTCGCTCCCCCTCCCCACTCCACACACACAGCTGTGGCACTGTCAGGGAAATATTTTAGAAGGTCTTATTGAGTCCGGTTAAGCTTCAGAAGGCCACAGTCACTGATGTCCAAGGTCTTTCTGCATCCCAAGGATCCGTTTTCACTAGCAGGCGCGGTCCACACAGCCCACTCAGTCCCTCCCACAGGGCATCTAATCATTGCTGGTCTTTTCACCGTGAGAAACGGATCCCGCTGTGGCTTCACTGTTTTTGTTTTTAAAACAGATTCAGGCATAACTGACATATAATTGAGGGTTCGGTCCCTGGGTTGAGAAGGCAATGGCAACCCACTCCAGCTTACTTTCCTGGAGAATTCTGTGGACAGAACAGCCTGGCGGGCTGCAGTCCATGGGGTCCCAAAGAGTCGGACATGAGTTCGTGACTAAAACCCAGCAACAGCAAGCTACACGTATACAAAGTGTGCTGTTGGATAAATGTTAACGTTTGTGTACCTCCATGAAGCTATCACCACAGTCAGGATAACAAATCTCTCACCCTCAAAGCTTCCTCTTGCCCTCCTGTGACCCGTGCCACCTTCCCCACCCCCGCCACACAAGGCAGACACCCCTCTCTGTCCCTGCAGACTACTGTGCGTTGTCCAGAATCTCATATAAAGGCACCTGTACAGTAATGACCCCTTTCCATCCGGCCTCTCATTACTTTGCAACTCCTCCACGCAGATCCGTGTGTCCAGTTCCTCCTTTCTGCTGTGGTGCGGGCACATCTCAGTTTGCTTACCCTTTCATCTGTTGATGGACATCTGAATCCTTAGCTACGACAAATGAAGCTACTGTACCGGTCCTGCACCAGTCTTTGTGCGGACACGCTTTCATTTCTCCTGGAAAGGCTGGGTCATCTGGTAGGAAATGCCTAACCGCTTTTCAGAGTGGTTGTGTAGTACCATGATTCCCCACACAGGCATATGAGAATTTCTCTAAAAAATTTTTTTAATTTATTTTTAATTGAAGGATAGTTACTTTGCAGCATTGTGTCGGTTCCTGCCATCCACCCACAGGAATCAACCATAGGTGTATGCTTGTACCCTCCCTCTTGAACCTCTCTCCCACCTCCCACCCCTCTAGGTTACCACGGAGAGTTTCGGTTGCTTCATAGCCTCACCATCAGTGGGTATTATTGACCTTTTAAATTCTAATAGATAGATAATTACTGTGGTGCTATTTTATACGTGAAAATGATTTCTTTTTAATTTCAATTAATTTATTTTTTGGCCTCACCACACGGTTGGTAGGGTCTTAGTTCCCTGACTAGGGATTGAACCAGTAGCCTTTCCAGTGAAAGTGCAGCATCCCAACCACTGGGCTGTCGGGGAATTTTCTTTTACTGTGATTTTAATGTACATTTCTCTACTGACTAATGATGAACATTTTTCATAAATTTTTTTTTGCCATCTCTATATTTTATTTAATGAAGTCAAGTGTGTTCACATCACACATATATGTATTGGGTTGGCCAAAGGTTTTTCTGTAAGATTTTACTGCAAAACCTGAATGAACTTTTTGGCTAACTGTATGTATAGAATTGATGCCTTCAAACTGTGGTGCTGGAGAAGACTCCTGAGAGTCTCTTGGACTGCAAGGAGATCAAAACAGTCACTCTTAAGGGAAATTAACCCTGAATACTCGTTGGAAGGACTGATGCTGAAGTTGAAACTCCAGTACTTTGGTCATCTGATGTGAAAAGCTGACTCATTGGAAAAGTCCCCAATGCTGGGAAAGACTGAGGGCAGAAGGAAGAGGGTGTCAGAGGATGAGATGGCTGGATGGCACCACTGATGCAACGGATGTGAACTTGGGCAAACTTCAGGAGATGGTGAGGGACAGGGAGGCCTGGCGTGCTGCAGTCCATGGGTCACAAAGAGTTGGACGCAACTGGGGGACTGAACAACAACAATATGAACAATATGTGTGTGTTTTCATACAGTTGGGTTTTAGATGCAGCTCCTTTATCAGATATGTGACTTGGAAATAATTTTTTCCCAGCTGATTTGTCCTTTTATTCTCCTAACTGTGTCATTGACAGAGCAGAAGTTACTCATTTTGATTAAATCCAATTTATGAATTTCTCTTTTCTGGATTTGGCTTTCGGTGTTGTATCTAAGAAATGTTTACCTAATCCAAGGCCATAAAAGTTGTATTTTTTTTCTAACTGCTTTCTAGTTTCAGCTCTCATATCTTTGTTTGTGATCCATTGAACTTAATGTTTGTACTTGGAACGAAGTTCGCTATTTCTGTGTACAGGTTGCCAATCTGTACACAAGAAAATAAAGTCTGTCACTGCTTCCACTTTTCCCCCTCCTGTTTGCCATGAGGTGGTGGGCCCGGATGCCAAGAACTTAGTTTTTTGAGTGTTGAGTTTCAAGCCAGCTTTCCGCTCCCCTCCTTTACCCTTGTCAAGAGGCTCTTTAGCTTCTCTTTGCTTTCTGCCCTTAGCAGGGTGTCATCTACACGCCTGAGGTTGTTGATAATAATAATTGATTTTTGTGTATTGACCTTGTATCCTGCAATTTTGCTAAACTCATCTGCTCACTTGTTAGTTCTAACAGGTTTTTTTTTTAAATAGATTCCATCAGATTTTCTATAGAGATGAACATGTAGTATGGGAATACAGATCTGCTTTTTCCTTTCCAATCTGGATGCATGTTTTTTCTTTTTTTAAAAGCAGCTTTCTAGGGGTAAAGTAGACATGTAACAAACTACACATTAATTTAGAAAGTATAGAATTTAATCACTTTTGATGTGTACACCTGCAAAACCCATCATGACAATTATGAAAATTAATATCATTCTCACCCCCAAAGAGTCCTGTGCTCATTTGCAACTTCTCTCTGCCGTGCTCTACCCACTACCATCCCTAGGGAACCACTGTTCTGTTTTCTGGCACTACAGATCAATTTGCATTTCCTAGGATCATACATAAATGGAATATTCCAGGAAGTACTTGCTTCTCTCTGGATTTTTCCATGCAGCATAATTTGTTTTAAACTATGACTGTAAGCCAAATTGATCTAATTCTCTCAGACACACAAGATGGAACAGAAGACTCTCAGGTACAACAAAGCTTCCTATCCACTTGAAAATCTTGTCCGTCCATTAAATCAAATCCAAATCGGGCATATCAAGTTCCCTTAAACATCTACAATATGGGACACATAGAGTTTATACAAAATGATATAAAATAGTGTTACCAAATTCATTGTAAACTTGTATAGCTCAAGTTTTTGTTTTGTTTTTAATTTTTATTTTTTAATTGAAGTATAGTTGATTTACAATATTGTGCTAGTATCAGATGTACAGGGAAGTGATTTGGTATTTTATACACATATACATATTCTTTTTCAGATTCCTTTCCCTTATAGGTTATTATGTAATATTGAGTATATCTCTCTGTGCTATACAACCAGCTCTTGTTTGTTATCTATTTTGTATCTAATAGTGTGTATATGTAATAGTGTGTATATATAATAGTGTGTATATGTAATTGCAGACTCCTAATTTTTCCCTCCCTCCACCTTTTTCCTTTTGCTAACCATCAGCTTGTTTTCTGTCTGTGGATCTATTTCTATGCATTTGGACCTTTTTTTTTTTTAAGATTCCACATATAAGTGATACCATATGATATCTGCCTTTTGCTGTCCAGCTTACTTCACCCAGTAAGATAATCCCTAGGTCCACCCACGTTGCTGCATTATTTCATTCCTTTTTTATGGTTGAGTCGCGTTCCATTGTATATATTAATATATACATACCACATCTTCTTTTTCCATTCAGCTGTTGATGGTCATTTAGGTTGCTACCGTGTCTTGGCTATATATATGTGACTAGAATTTTCATCTTCATACCATTTCCATCTTCATACCTAGTCAAAGGAAACAAAGATATCTATCCTTGGCCAAATGCAGTTCTTTGGTAAATGTTTCCGGACTGCACCCGATGTACAGTTTTCTTAGTTCAACACTTGGGAGCCCCCCAAAACCAGATTCTGGCCACTGCAACATCAGTCTTGGGCCTCTGAGACCCAGCAGTGTGGTGGCTATGGGTGGGGCTTATTCAGGATGTTGTTCAGTCACAACAGTTGTGTCCGACTCTGCAACCCCATGGACTGCAGCACGCCCGCATGGGGCTTAGTACACCCACAGCCTCCAGCCAAGATTTTATCAGCACATAGGTCACAACTGCCTTCAGCCGTGCACATCCCCTGCAGGGCCTCTCAGGCCTGACTGTTTCTTTTGTGGGTAACCCTGGTGTGACCTCCTACAGCATTAGGGTTAGGGTGTTTAGGAGGCTGGGACTCCTCTCACAGTCCTGAGTCTTGTCACCCACCTGCTGGTCAGTTCAGGGCCATTGCACCTGCTTCTCTGGAGGGTACGAGTGGTCCTGGCCCCCTGGGGCCTGCCAGTGAGCAGGGGCACCCAGGCAGGTGCCCAGGGGCCGCAGGGCGAGGCTCAGTGGGATTACGGCTCTAGGAGAGGTCACCACCCACCTTCCCTGTGTGCATAAGGGAGGGAGAGGTCGTCCCCGGCCGTGCCCGATTTTGGCCTTGACAGGGTGACAGGCAGCAGGTGACCGGGCTTCCTCCTCACAGATCTCTGCATAAAGAGCACCAAGTCCTGGCTCTGTCCGATCCTGCTCTTCGCCGCGCTTCTGGGCTTCTACAGGTAAGGAGGCGGGGGACAGCCCGGGGACCTGTGGAGGGGGGCTTAACGGCCTGAGCGACCAGAGCAGCTGGGGTGATGCCAGAACTCCCGTCGCGCCGATCTCTCGGGGCAAGGCTGAGACGCCGGTTCCCTGCCAGCACCTTGCTCTGCCCGCTGATGACTTACAGGTGCTAACATAACTGTAGGTGAGGGGTTCACCCGGGAGGCGAGTGTGAACGTGGCTGTGGATGGGGAGGGCTTCAGAAGGCAGCGCTCATAGCTTTCGAGAAACACCAGCTACATCAACATACGGGGCTCACAGGGCTTCCCCGGGGGCACTCGTGGTGAAGAACCTGCCTCCCGATGCAGGAGACATAAGAGATGCAGTGTCGATCCCTGGGTTAGGAAGGTGTCCTGGAGGACGACACGACAGCCCACGCCAGTATTCTTGCCTGGAGAATCTCCATGGGCAGAGGAGCCTGGCGGGCTGCGGTCCATATGTTCACAAAGAGTTGGACATGCCTGAAGGGACTGAGGACACACACATGCATGGGGTCCGCATCACACTTTACATAGATTTATGGAGGATAGATGACGGCTTTTCACGGCGTTGTAACAGGCTATTTTATGTTTTAAAACAAACCTGGCAGCTGTAAAACTGTATTCCCTTCAAAGAAGCTAGTCGATACTTTTTTGGTACTCCGGGTCTTCTTCCGTAAGAGAGTGAAATTACCCCTAGACTCAGCTGTGCAGTGGGTGCTGGATGTTTATGTACTATTTCAGACTGCAGATCGCATATGTATTTAGTTCTTAGAGCTATACACTTTGTCACTGATGACTTTTGCAAAGAAATGTGTTAGAAAGAGCCTCCATTTATGGGGTATTTATTCTGTGTGATGCCGTGAGGAGAATGTATGGTGGGTGTTCTAGACTCTCTCCATAACCTGTAAGATAATCATCATTGTTGTTTTTTAGTCACTCAGTCATGTCCAATGCTTTTGTGACCCCATGGACTGTAGCCCACCAGGCTCCCCAGTCCATGGGATTTCCCAGGCAAGAATACTGGAGTGGGTTGCCATTTCCTCCTCCAGGGGAGGGATCAAACCCAAGTCTCCTGTGTCTCCTGCATTGCAGGTAGATTCTTTGCCCGCTGAGTCATCGGAAAAGCCCATCTTGTGTTTAGATTTCAATTCATCTTCTCCCCACCCCCTCATTTTTGGCAGGTTTTATCTTGTCTTTTTTTTTAAAAAAAAGAAAGAAAGAAAAAACAAACCTGATAAATATTGACATCCAAAAGAGTCATCTTGAACTGTGGTGTTGCAGAAGACTCTTGAGGGTCCCTTGGACAGCAAGGAGATCCAACCAGTCCATCCTAAAGGAAATCAGTCCTGAATCTTCATTGGAAGGACTGATGCTGAAGCTGAAACCCCAATACTTTGGCCACCTGATGCAAAGAGCCGACTCATTGGAAAAGACCCTGATGCTGGGAAAGATTGAAGGCAGGAGGAGAAGGAGATGACAGAGGTTGAGATGGTTGGATGGCATCACTGACTCAATGGAAATGAGTTTGAGTAAGCTCCGGGAGTTGGTGATGGACAGGGAGGCCTGGCGTGCTGCAGTCCATGGGGTTGCAAAGAGTCAGACATGACTGAGGGACTGAACTGAACTGACTGACTGAAAAGAGTCATCTGACTTCTGAAATAAGTTTTCTTCTAGAGCAAAGTTTTTTAAAAGATTGGACTTTGCCTCAGAGATCCCTTTCATAATTTTTTATGGATGTAGAACTTTTACATTTTTTTGCTTGCATATAATTTAAAATTATTCAATCCTGGTTTGAATATGAACACTTTCCAGCAAGCTGCAAAAGCTCCCAGGGACGTCCCCGGCACTCCAGTGGTTAAGACTCCATACTCCGAGTGCAAGGGGTGCAGGTTCAATCCCTGGTTGAGGAGCTAAGATCCCCACATGCTGCATGGTGCTCTATGCGGCAGGGTTGCTATACAACAGGAAGGAGGCTGGGTCTCAACTTTAGAGTGTATGCAGATCACTTAGGGAACCTGTTAAGGTGGAGATTGCTACACATACACACCCCCACCACACACACACACACACCCCTCCTAACTGTTCAGGCCTGGATTCAGGGAGTCTGGATTTGCTTATAAAAACAATCCCCTGGATCATTCTGATGCTGGGGTCCCATACCACAGAGAGCAAGGCCATGAGCACTTACAAGCTATTCAGTTCAGTTCAGTCACTCAGTCATGTCCAACTCTTCGTGACCCCATGGACTGCAGCATGCCAGGGTTCCCTGTCCATCACCAACTCTAGGAGCTTGCTCAAACTCAAGTCTGTTGAGTCGGTGATGCCATCCAACCATCTCCTCTTTCACTTTCACCAAGAGGCTCTTTAGTTCCTCTTCACTTTCTGCCATAAGGGTGGTGTCATCTGCATATCTGAGGTTGTTGATATTTCTCAAGTTATCAGTTAAGGTGATGACATGGGGTTAAAATAGGGTGGAATGGGGGAAGGGGGGAGTAGGGCACCGCCTGGGCGTCTGCCTGTGCACCCCATTCTCTCCTTCCACCCACGTGAGATGTCCCACTGGCTCCGCTCGGGCCCCACATCTATTTTCTCAGGAGACAGAAACCAAAAGCTCAGATTCAGCTCCACACTCTTTTGTCCCCCCAGCAACGTGTTCAGCCTGATCCCCAGAAGACAGACAGAAGAGTCTCAAAGGTAATGGACGCGTCTTTGGAGTCAAGGTTATTCCTTCTAGAAAGATCCAGAACAGAAATAAAAATAGAAAATGCAGTGAATTGGAGGTCCTTATAATGAGAGAGGCACTCAGTTGCTGGCTGATTTCGAGATCCTCTCTCTACCATGTTTTCTCAGACCTAAAAAACGACAAAGACAGAATCCTGTTTTCTGTTGGAGAGGACCCCTTATGGCTGGTGGTAGCTCCAGGCCCGGGTATGGGGAGGAGTAGTGACTGGTGTTGATTCCATGTAAAGCCATCCCCAGTGGCCAGTCCGTGACAGGGCGCCCTCTGACTCCATTAGCACCCAGACAGGAAAAGGCTCAGTTTTCCTCCCAGAGCTAATTCTTCCGCTGTCAGCCTCTGGCTGACCAACAACAGATAAGGTGAGCGCTCCTGACCAGTCTCCTGCAGGAGCCAGGAGCCCGAAGGGCAGGACCTCGAAGTCCAGTCGGCCCAGCTCCCTCCTCCGCTCAGGCCTTGGGGCCCAGCAAATCCTTGCTGGTTAGAAGGGAGGATGAATGGGTTGAGCTGACTGAGGCCCACCACCGCAGGGCCATCGGGAGACCTGCCTTTGAGGTAATGACTTTCACCTCCTTTTTATCCACAAAAGTTGGCATTCCTGAGCCTTGCCAGAAGCTGGAGACTTTGGTCTTCCAGACTAGGGCAGCTGGGTCCCTCAGAGCTTCGGCGGTGGGGAGGGGGCAGGCCTGGTGGAGGGGCTGGTGAGAGGGCGGGGGTGGTGGTGAGGGTGGGGCTGG